>VXAL01014692.1:356713-414484 GCA_013399475.1 Chauna torquata
TATTCTTATTTATCTCTGTTCTAATAATGGTAGTATTAGTTCAGAGTTGAATATTTTTAAAATTGCAGCAGTTTGAAATGCCGATATCTGTGAATTGCAATAAAAAAGTTTGAGGAATGGTAGTTAAATAATGTAAAGCAGTAAGTTCTGCTCCATTACTTCACCTTAGTAATGGGGAACTCATTAGTTGTTAGTATCTACTCCATTGTCACATTACTCGTTGTTTTGTGATATCTTCAAATATATTCAACAGTTATTGCTAAGGACCAGAAACAGCAAGGTATTTACACACTCCTAATGATAAGCGAATGAACACTCCCATGTATGTTTTACTTCTTTAGAAAAAAAGTTAGCTAAGGAAGCTAAGCCTGAGCTGTTAAATTTTTTTTATTTTTTTCTAGTGTTGGTGCAAAGTAATTCAGTTTTAGGTGGTTGATTTGTAATACTACTTTTCCATTAGACAGACACACAATCTTTAAATATGCTGCCTTTGTTTAGTATGTATTTCTTGATGTTTGCTTATGAGGTTTCCCTCATTTCATTTCCTGTAGTGGAAGAAAATGTTTTCTTTTGTTGGATGTCACTAATTTGAAGCTTATATCAGTAAAATTTCTAATGATCTTAGACAAGAAGAACAATTAAGTGGTAGTGGGTTTACCTGAATCACTGTTAAGCCACTGCTATAATCTATGATTTACCTATGTTGTAAAAGGGCAAGGTTTTTTTGTGCAAGCTACAAATCAGAATATCAGTGGTTACTTCTGGTTTAACAGGTGGATATGCTGCTTATTTCACTTACGTTATGATCTTCAGTTGGGACTTTTTTTATTGTCTTGAGGGATATTTTGGACAGCTAAATGACCTGGTAAAATAAAAATAAAATATATTGGGTCTACCCTGAGAAAAGATTGATCTGAAATTCTTCTCAAATCATGCTTTTATCAAGACCAAGTTGTTGTGTGCTATTGATTTTTAGATCGGAACAGTCTACGACTAATAAAAATTGCAGAGCCAAAATAATTGAAGGTGATTTTCTGTCTTGTGTATAAGCCAGGTTAGGATACTGAAGTAGAAATCAATTACTTTGCCACTCAGGTTCCTTGAAGCTCAAAAGAAAATTTTAGCATGAGATATGGCTTTGAGATGTTTGTATTTTAGTTTCCCTGAGTCTTATCATGGAGGCAATAGAGTTTGTTTTGCTTGACAAGCTTTTTAGCAGCTTGGTCACTAGTAGTCCAACAGGTAGCTATCAAGAAAAGCATGCCTACAGGAGACAGAATCATCATAGGTGACTCCTAAAACAAAGATGTGAAACATAGTTATGCAAAAATCACTTGAAGTAAAAGCTGAAAGTATCAGGACAGAATTGGTTTCATAGGGGTGGCTTTATCATTCAAGGCGGAAGTCCTGAGTACATGAATTGTAAGGCTTCAGAGAAATTTATTACTGACTCAGTCAAGAATGTTAATTTAAGGAACGTGGTTAGCAGGATGTAACCTACAGGTATACTTAAAACATTATACTCTGTTTGTTTAATGGGTAGTGAAACAAAGTCATTCTCTTACATTTGATGATAAACCACCACATAAAAACCTGTGCTTGCATTACTTGATGAATATCATTACTGCTAGGTTTTCACTTGTGCTTCATTGTGTACCAAAGGGAGAGGGCAGTAAGATTCTGGAGAGTACTTGTAAAGTAGCTGTGAAGTTCACTTGTAGAAATGGTAACATGATTTTGTATCATCTGATGTACAATTAAACGAAATACAGTTCTTTGTAGTATCAAGGAAGAGTAGCAGTAGTATCATGTTCTGGTTGTCCCCCTCCCTCTTCTTT
Source organism: Chauna torquata (assembly GCA_013399475.1). Classification (NCBI taxonomy): domain Eukaryota; kingdom Metazoa; phylum Chordata; class Aves; order Anseriformes; family Anhimidae; genus Chauna; species Chauna torquata. Next base: position 358,552 of record VXAL01014692.1, read on the forward strand.
CAGTATTGTCCCACTTCTTGTTCTCGTAGGATGTTTCTTCTGTTTCCCTCAGGTCTGGGAATGAAGTCCTACATGGATTCAGGGTTCATTCCAGGTGCAGGTACTGTCTGTTCCTTACATACTTTCTGGGCTCAGTGTTGAAGGAAGCGAGGAGTGAAAAACAGCATAACCCTCCCATTGCTTTTCCTGTAGGATGGAAAGTATAAAAATCCTGAAAAGTATAGAAGGGCCACCTGAAAAATATCCTAACCTGAAAGTAAGCCTAATTCCAATGTTAATGTTCACTGCAGTAAAGTCAGGAATGTTCTAATACAGAGGTGCATTCTTTATTAAGTGGGTGAACTGCTTGAAGTGTCAATGGAAGAACTGGAAAAAGGTTGAACTAAAAGGCAAAAAACATTTGCTGATGACACAATTATTCAAAAGAAATCACATAGAATTGCAGGAAGGTTTTACAGTTTTCAGTTAGTGGCAGATGAAATAGTTGCTGAAAAAGAGCACGTAGGGCAGATAGAAGAAACAGAAAAGAGGAGTTGAGTTCGTTTTAACGATGGGCAGGGGGAAAATGTAGCCAGAACCAGAAGAGGGCAGTAACTGCTCACACACTTTGGCAGCAGAGCCTGGGGACTAGTGTCTTCCTCTCACCACAGAGAGGAGAAGTGATGGAGAAATTTAAGTGCACATCCAGTGAGCAGGAGGCTAAAACGTAATGAAGGCAGATCCGCTAGTATTTCGCTGGTATGAATAAATGGTGAATTTTTACAGTGAAGGGGTTTTATAGGTAGAAGTCCCTGGGAATCTATACTGTTCATTGTGTAAAAGGGACAAAATAATGATATAAGTTTCTGTAGAGACAGGACTATTTAAGATAGGCAAAACTAAGACTGATTGGGAAGGTGCAGAAAGCTGAAGGGTTAAGAGACAGAATAAAATTAACTTTCAGAATTTCATAATAGATGGAAATTTGTTTTCGAGGAGGGAGTGAACTACTATTATTGCTCAGAAACCTTTCCTGGAAACATCAGTTGGAGTTCTCAGAAGCATTATTTCAATGCTTGACAGCTGTCAAGAAGAAAAAAAGCAAATTGAATATTTAGTAATTTTCAGGGAAGGCATTCAGTAGAGCAAATACAGGACTGTCTGCTAGAATTTGCATTGGTCTTACACGTGCTCACTGTAAGCAGCTCTGGTTACCCTATGTCCAAAAAAAGGTGTAATACAGAGAAAGGTGAAAGAAAAGATCTGAGGTATAGAATAGCTTCTGTACAGGGAAGACATTAAATGCATGCTGAACTCTTTACCTTGGAAAAGAGTTGACACCTGAGTAAAATGTGCAAAAAGTAATAGACTAAAATGACTATTGATATTGGTGTGAATATTGATATAATAACGATATGACTCATAAGACAAGGATTATGGACTCAGTGAAATGATCAAGCAATGATTCATGAAAGGAATTGTTTTTCTTTTTCTGTGCTCTATAATGCTATCCTGCACAGCTTTGCCACTAGGTATTTTAGATTCCAAAAAGTTAAGAATTGTGTAAATTAACGTACAGTATTTCATTACACAACAAAGTGCAGGATGTCCCTCTTTGCAAATTGCTGTGGGAAAGAATGATGCTTATATTCTTTCATAAACAGCTGCTGATTGTTGTTGGCCAGTGTATTACTTTAAAAGATCCATCCCAGTAGAACAGCTCTTGTGTTCCTGTATGTCTGACTAGATGCGAATCTTAATGATTCTGGAGAACTGTCTGTATCAGGCAGCTGCTAAACAGTTGTCTTGAAGTCTGGTTTCAAAAGAATAAGATAACGTTAGCTTATTATTTATGTATTTTATATCAATAATGATGGAAAGTGTTAGAAAAGTAATGCAAGCTTACCATTTGAAACATTCTTGTAGCATTGAAAAGATATCTCAACCTATACGGTAATGTGAAGATTTTTGTCTTACGTGAGTATGTACTGTATTGTCCACATTTAATTTGAAAATTTAGATTGTGATTTTCAAAGGTTTTTTTTAACATTAAATGGGAACTTGACATCTCTGTTTAGCTAAACCACTCTGAGGAGAGGAAAACAAAAAAAAACAAACTTTCATCTCATTATGCCCACTGGCCCAGGATCCGGCCTGCCCTGTTTGTAAAGATCTAGTCAGAATCACAAAGATTTATGAATCTCTTAAATGAGGTGAATAGCCTTTTTGTCTTCACATTGCTGAATTGTTGGGAGGATTTTGCCTTAATTATTCATTAATTCTAGTTTGGGTGCGTGGTAACCTTAGGTGAACAATTGCAGTGAAATCAGATGTTTACATTAAAGCCATGCCTGAATGCAAGCCTTTGCGACCCTGGTGTGTGCTGGAGACTGGTGGCTTGACAAAGCTTTCCTAAAACCATACTTTGTGGAAGTGATTTCTTTAAATTATTTTCATGCCTTTTAAACATGTTCAATAAGCCACATGAGGATGTGTGTTGTTTCTCTTGTGAAATTCTAAACATTTCTCTGATAATGTATACTCAGAACATTTTTCGTGTGTGGCCTTCTCTGAAGATTGAGGATCAACTTTCAAGGCTCTCTGCCTAAAACAAGTTAAGTAACAAGTCAAGTCTCAACCTAAAAATTGTTTCTGCAACATGCAAATACATTCCAACAGTCTAGGAAAGAACAAGCAACTTGCAGTGTTACTAGCAATTGTGATAGGAAATCAAACAAAAACAAAGACTACGACATCTTTTTTAAGATTTGCAAAGTAGGTAATACTAGTTAGTAACTACGTTTCCATATTTAAGAAAAAGGTTGGTTTCAGTTTCAGAAAGACTTAAAACATCAGCCTGATAGTATCACCTGAAAAACAAGAAATCTTTGAGATTTTGATTGTAAAAATTCTGTCAGTTCTATATATTTTCCAAATGTATACCTGAAAGCATTTGCAAATGGTAGCCTGTTTTTTGTGTTATTCCAGCAAACATTTCTGAAATCAAGTTGCTGGAGCAAGGTGGTTTTTTAATGTCATTAAGTGATGTGTTATTGTTCGTGTGACATCTTCAGCACTGAGATGTTCTCTATCATTTTATTTTATTTGAAAAGAATATCTGTTAAAGGGTAAGAAAACGAGTAAAATTTAGTAGAGACTTTTGTGAGTTACGTCTGCTATATTGCTTTTGATCCAATGTAAAAAGCAGCTTTTATGTACGGTATCACAAATAGCAGAATAGTAAATAGTAAAACTCAATGAGAAAATACCATCTTCTGTACACTTCCTCAGTATGTGTGTGTGTGATTGGCATGTCTACAATGAAATATGTTTTCTCTGGTGGCCCTGAGTCCCTCTGGAGAGGGAGAACAAGACATAAGGGCTTCTGCTATGATAAAATTTTTCTTTTGTAGAACTGGAGCCTGTTTCTAGCTGCGTACTTGTTTGCATCCAGAGCTGCTGGCTGTCATGTAAGAGGCACTCATAAGTCTATTCTGTGAGAACAGGTGCAATGGTTAAGGTTTGAGTGCAGAAAATACTTCATGCACTCAGACTGGGAAGTATAAAATGCTGTAGGACTGCAGGTTTGTGCTTCGAACAAAGCTGCACAGATGAGAAAGAAGAGCAGAAGGGTCACCTGTATGAGCGAGTTTTTATAGGTTCTTTTTTCAGTCAGGTGAATTCCTGAGAATCCTAAACACTTCAAAATCTATTTTCCTATCCTTGCAACAGTTTATTCAGCAGACTGATCCAATCAAAATGGCATTTCAGCAAACTATCTGTATACCTGAGGTATTAGTGATTTAAGGGTATAATCGCAAAGGTTAAATTTAGTCTTGTTCTCCACCTATTAGAAGTAGAGGTGGTTCTTGGTCGTGGATCAGAGAAAGAAGTGGATGGGTCCCTATAAATAGTAGTCTGACTTGAGGGATCCAGGTGGGATTAACTTTTCTTTAGATTAAAAACAACCATTTTAAATAGCCCCCTCAATAGGAAGGAATTTAGCATCTTGTGTCTTGCCACTGTCAGTAATTTCCAAGAACCACTTTGTACTGTTAAGCAGAACAGTATTTTAAAAGCAGCTATATCATGGGCTGCTGCTTCATCTGAGTCTGGTACCAGACTGAGAGTAGTCTTCCTTCAGGCATTCTAGCGGTAGGCTGGTTAAATGTCCTCTTCAATCACCATTCGTTTTGCATAAGACGTAAGCTAGGATAAGGAGTTATTGCAGCTACGTCTTCTCCTGCCGATGTTTACTTGTTTGCTCTTCCTGTTTTCTTTCTTAATGCAATTACTAGTCATTTAAGGCGATGTCCTTGTTTTTCCCAAAAGGGGTTGGATAAGCTCCCAGAGCATGGTGCAACTGGGAGACGGTTTACTGAGCTGTTGTTTGCTTGCTTCAGCTTACTCTGGCTGTCTGACAAGGTGATGGTCCTCATCTGTTTCAGCACTGAGTCACTGAAGCCACAAAGGAAGTAGGGCCATGCACCAATGTCAGTCACAGACTCGCAGCATGGCTGAGGCTGGCAGGGACCCCGGGCCCATCTGCTCCAACCCCTGCCCAAGCAGGGCCACCCAGAGCAGGCTGCCCAGGCCCACGGCCAGGCGGCTTTTGAAGGTCTCCAAGGAGGAGGCTCCACAGCCTCTCTGGGCAGCCCGTGCCAGGGCTCCGTCACCTGCACAGTAAAGAAGTTGTTGCTTCTCTGTTGCTTGCTCCCAGCCTACAACTAAACAGCAGCGATTGACTGAGTGCTCCCACACCTTCCGTTTCTGCAGCAGAAACCCTTCTGTTCTCGTGCATTTTCTGTGCCTCAAAGCAGTGTGTGTAATCACAGGAGTGGAGCTCCTTCTGTTATTCTACTTATTTCAAATTTATCTTGGAGTTTCAGTGAGGTCTTGGGACCAAGCCAAATGTAATAAATGGTCCTTGTTATGTACAAATCTTTTTATGGGCAAAAAGGAAACAAACCTTCTGTGTAAAGCCAAGAATTTATTCTTAGTGTAATTGAAATCTTAACAATATTATCAAATTGTTATTGGGACAGGGGAAAAAAGGAAAAAAAAATACTAAAGTATTACAGAAAAAGTTATTAATAGTAACTAAAAAAAATTATGAAAAACACTCAAAGAAACAGTTTAAATGTCATCTACACATTTCTGGTACCTACCCCTTTTTCCACTTTTTCCACTTAGTCTTCTACCAGGCCTCTGGAGGCTAAGGACAAAGGTGCTAGTTGTGCTCAAAGAAAAAGGCACTTCTTTGCGGGAGATCATCAGTGTCCCAAGTTCTTACTGGAAAAAGTGATGCTAAAGGGGCTTTCTTTCTCCTCTCCTTCTTTCCTTTCAATTCACCTTGGACTATTTTTTTAATGTATTTTTCTAGGATGCTTCAACAGCTTGTTCCTTTCTCATTGATCTGCAATATCATGTTCCATATGAATTTTCTATAATATAATGCCTTTTCCATGTGTTAGATACTTGTTTGTTGTTCTCTTACCCCTAAAAGGGGTTTGTCCAAGATTCATCATGTCTGCATTTCTTCGACTGGCCTCTGCTCCTCTGCACTGTTACGTTAGTCGGCTGTCAGGCTACGCGGAATAACTTCTTGTTACTACTGTCTATACCTACTAAAGTTTACATCATGCAGAGATAATCAGACATGAAGCAAATTATCCACAGCTGCCAGACTATGAGAACAGCGGTCATTACAGCTACACCGAGTCAAAGCAGAGCTCCAGGCCTCTGAAGGGGAGCTCCTCTCAAGCCAGCCTGGTGAGGCTCGCGCCTGAGGCCTTGCAAACTCCATGCAGTGACTGGGGCCGGTTACTTGCAATGTGACTGTATTCTGAGTAACAGGACTATACCCTGTGTATCTAAATTAGGTTGCATTCCTTAGATTTTAATTTTTTTAAAATTTTCACAGATGTTCCTAGTTCCAGTTCAGATCAGAACTGATGAGATATGCGTGTGTTTAGGCAGAAAATCAGTGCCTTGATTTTAAGGTAAACCTCATCTCAGTGTACAGTAGTGTGGGATGCAATTTCACTGAGGTTTCAATACTTAGCTACCCAATCCTTTTTTGATTAGTGTTAGGAAAATAAGTCTATTTGATATCAGTAACCCTTAACTATGTCGTAAAACACCTGTTTTACTAGGTAGTCCTGATAATAAAGGTAGCATTTTCAAAACTAGTGGGTTTTTTGTTGTTAGTAGTTCACTTGTCTCCAGTAGCAAATCTATTTTTTATTATTTTTGTAGCTCTGGCTATGCATCCTGCAACTTGAGTATACTTTCAGGACTTCAGTTATGTCTCTAAGACTGACAAAAACATTCAAATTTATCTTCAGAAAATGTTTCCAAATGTTTTTAATGATCTTGTAATTTAAGTGTTTGTTGATGTTCAGAAGGAACCTCCTGTGCTCCAGTGTGTGCCCACTGCCTCTTGTCCTGGCACTGGGCACCACTGAGAAGAGCCTGGCTCCATCCTCTTTGCACCCTCCTTCAGGTATTTACAGACATTGATGAGATCCCCCTGAGCCTCCTCTTCTCCAGGCTGAGTCCCAGCTCTCTCAGCCTCTCCTCACAGGAGAGGTGCTCCTGTGCCCTCTTTGTCTTCATGGCCCTACATTGGACTCTCTCGAGTGTGTCCAGGTCTCTCTTGTACTGAGGGGCCCAGAAATGGACACAGGGCTCCAGGACACCAGTGCTGAGTAGAGGGGAAGGATCACCTCCCTCGATGTGCTGGCAACACTAATGGTTGTTGTAACATCGGTGGTATGTTGTAAAATGGAGGGGGCTGATACTAGATGGTGGATATCATTAATACGATAGGATCAATAGCAAATAATGATAAATGTTACTGATATGATCAATGCCACAACACTTAGTTTGCTTTTTTAACATCAACGTTCCTAAGTCCAACTCAATACTTGAGAAGGTTGGTTTTCATTCATCTTTTCAAGTAAATTTTGGATGTTTATATAAAGGAGAAAAACTGGAGAGGAAAAAAAAATCACCATTAAGATTCAGGAGCAAAAAGCAAGTAAAATAAAGATAACTGCATCATTATTATTACATTTGAATGCAGCTTAGCCAACTTTGTGATTTTGTGAAAGGCCTTATTAATGATTCCTAAAGAAGCAGACTTTGCAATGTTAATGTTATCTGTGATGCATTATTGAATCAACAGAAGTAAACCTGCTGTCATTAGCAGGTTATTATTTAGATCTGATGAAACATAATGACTCTTTTAAGTGCAAATAAACTGCAGCTAGCAAGTAACTAGCCAAACATGTGAGGTAGGATAGCAAGGAAATGACTCACAGGAGTGGGAAGTAATATTGAAGGAATACCGACACTTATTAGAAGAAAAACACATGAGATGCCATTTCTCACTGTTACAAATACATTTGAGGGCAAACCACTAGTCCCTGAGTAGATACTGGGGATACTGTTTATTGGATTTTTTTCTTTTAACTATGCTGCTTTGCCAGAACATCTGTCTGAAGTGAACTCTGAGCCAGTGATATATAAGGTTTGCCAGTGGTTATTGCTGCATCTGTGACTGCTAAAATTATCTACAGCTGGGCTGGCTGGAGTTTAACAGTAGCCAGCTCTCAGTAATTTGGCTGGTACGCTGTCTTTTAGTGGAGCAGTCTGGGGCTAGAAATAAGTACCCATAGAGTAAAATAACCTTTTCTGGTATGAGTTAGGGGAAAAAAAAAAAATAAATTAAATTCCTGAAAGACAGTAGTCAACCATAGATGAATAACAGCTCTTTTGAAAGTCAACTGATTAACCCCTTAATTAAAATAATTTCCTTTTTGTAGCCAGAACACTCTCATGAATACAGAAAAATGTAATAATGCAGAATATATGTTTGAAACCTATTTCTGTCAACCTAGATTGGGATAGATGCTTTTGTAACTGCGCTTGTCACAGAAAATCAGGGCTGCAGGCATCCTATCATAAGTGTATGCAGAAAGCTATCTTCATGCATTGTTTTCCTCCCTGTTAGGTCTAAAAATAAGGGAGAGGCAGGTGTTGTGGGTTTTGTTAATGGTAGTGATATAAAATTAGTGGAGAGAGTTCTTCTTGCCAATGGGAAATCAGATGTATTGCAAGAGAGAATTTTAGGTAGAACTAAATTTGCTTTCAATATCTGATTTTATAGTTTATGAATAAACTCACTTTTCCATTTCATTATGAGTTATATGACCTTCAATATCTGCAAGATTTTATAAAATATTGCCCTATTTCTATAGTCAGTAATTGTAAAGTGAAAGGTCATTTAAATAATAGGTAAGGGTGAGTCCTTTGCATTGAGGGTTTAACAAAACAAGCAAAAGCCAAACAGAGCTTCTACCATTGTCAAGTTTTGCCCTCAGAAGTTATAAGTTGAAGAACCAGAAGAAAGAACCTAAGCAGGCACTCTGAGATACCTGGCAACCAGTCAGAAATTTATTTGGGTTATGAGGAATTTACCTGGGTTATGATAAATATTTAGCTTAGGCTGTATCTGTTCTGCAGTAAACTGATATATTTCACTTTGTTTGCTAACAACTAATCATAGGTTAAAATTTGTTTTTAGCGAATGCAAATTATCAGTTGTTGAACCAAGAGAAAAGCATAAGTGGGCTAAAAAGAAAAATATAGTACTAGTGCAGAACGTAAGGAGGGCCCTGGAGCAAAGATTAAAAGCTGAGGTTACCGCATACGGTGGTGGTGTATAGAGCTGAAACCTGGAGGATAGCTAACTAAGGAAAACAGGAAAAGTCAGCTTCTAGTTCCCTGCGGCAGTTACTAAGCATTGTGTTCGATGTGTCTCTCCACATAAGCCTAGAGTGAACCACTGACTCCTGAGAGCTTAAGTGAATTTCTGTTGTAGTGGCTATCTAGGAGGAATTAAAATGCTTGGTAATAGATATTGAAGCTAATGATTACAGAGCTTTCTCACATCTAGTGGTAATAATTTTATAGTATCATACATACTGAGATGTAGATGGTGGTTTGTACTTAATTTCTCATTTTAATGGCTTTTATGTTTCTTATGCTTTTGCTTAAAAGGTACATTAAACAGTGATTCAGTTGATAGTTGCATGTGTCTTGCTACCTGTTTCACAAAGCAGTTTTCTTTCTGAAAAAGTTTAACCTCTATACTCATGACAGAATCGTAATTCTGCAAATTTACCAGTGAGAAAACATTGCACAGAGTTCTTATGAAACCTTTTTGAAGTTGATTAATGTTTCATAGACTTTATTTACAATATGGATAATAATACAATTTTGCATAATTCAAAAGCTTGCTATTTGATCTTGCAGTGTTTATTGAACTAAGAGTTTTTATAAAATGCATAAACAAATATATCAAACCAATGGTAGAAGTTCTCCAGGGTAAAGTACATCAATTTTCTGAGAACTCTGCTCTAAGATACAACTTCAGATTTTCCACTAGTATGATGCCAAATGCACAACGAGCCTTTTACAAACAATTTGCACCTTTCAAGCAACACCCCTATTCTATGGTAGAAATTTTTTGAAGACACAAAGATGGGAACTGGTAGGGCATAAATAGGTACCGTATAAAGATTTGAGTTAGTCTCCAGAAAATACTGCTTTCTGGGATTATTGCTGCAGATGTCCAGTACAACGAGTCAGTCATCTGGGAGTCACTTGCCATTTTCCCCTGGACTGGGGGGAAGTGGGGAGGACTGGGGGGGAATGTCATGAAACACATTCCAAAAATGACTAAAATTCAAACAAAATGCTTAAAGCATGATGAATTTTTTTAAAGAAATCCAAGAAAGCTGAGTAGCTGGTTCCTCTGGAGGTCCAGTGAGAACAGAGTGCTGAATTCCCTCAGAACCAGTGAAATCTCAACCATACAGAGCGTTGCGCGGGAGTGCTGGCTGTGTGACTTAGTGCGAGAACTGAATCTCACCTACTGGCCATGAAGAGAACACACAAAACATCCTTAACTGCTGGAACATTATATGCGTATTCAGATTTCAAGAGCGAGCTCCGCTGTTACTCAGAAGTAAGTATTTACACTTTCTCTGTTTAATTTTCATTTCTCAATTGTCATTCTCCCATGTTTCCCTTTACTATGTGGGAGGGATTCTGCAACAGAGTGTTTGCTCAGAAGGAAAAATAATAATTTTGCCTGTGCTTTTCACTACTTCCTTTGCCATAACTTTCTTCTTGTCTTGGTTTGTCTGGTTCTGTTGGGGAGGGATGGTTCATGCAGAGGGGCTGTGAAAAGAAGCCTGCAGCAAGCGCATCTGCAAAGGTAGTAAGGAAAGTGAATAACAAATATAAGCTGAGATATTTTTTTTGGAAGACTGTTCCGTTTTTTATTTCAGATTTGTCTTTGTTTATTTATTGACATGTAATCATTCCAGCAGTCTGTGAAAGCAAGCATTGAAACATGCATATTATACACAAGTCATCATTATTTTGTGTAAAAGAGAAAAATGTCCCAATGACTTCCACAGCCTGTTCAAACCATTGATATTAGGACAAGAGGCTGAAGGAATAAAAACCTTAGAAAAATGTGTAATGTGAGCTTAGATGCATACTTGTACTAATTTCACCAACCTCAGCTGATCAGCTGCTGTTCTTAAAAGTTCTGGGGGTCTGAATTTGTGTCGGGGGTTTTTTATTTCACATGGCAGCCATTCTCCCTTACTCAGCCAGCTTGTATCTCAGCATATATCTTTTATGCTGCTGTGGACATGAAGTAAGCAAAACCTAAAAGAAAAATGCATTAGTCATTCCTTGCTGTTTGGGAGATGCTTGAGTTCCATTGCACAGAAGAACAGAATTAGTAATGGTGTGTTAGCAATCAGTTTGCTTCTGAGATCATTCTCGTTATGTAGAATTCCGTAATACGAAATTTCAAAATCTTTCTGTGATGATATAGGTACAGTGACAAATTATTATATTTTAATGTACAATTTTTTTGAACTTATATTTTTTTGATTAAATTTCAAAGGCCTCTGATTCAGCAGCAGTACATGGCTGTGTGTGTGTGTGTGTGTGTGCGCAAAAAGTAGAAGAGCAAACCCAATCCAGAACCCTGTGTCTTCCAATTTTACTGAGGTAGATCTCTACCTCTGATTGTGCAATGGTTCTCTGAGGGTGTTGATTAAGCAGTTATTTGTCAGTGCTTTTAAAGAAGAATTTCAAAATGGATTTCAAAAAATGGAGTGGTATTTTCTGTAATACTAATGAACAAATTCAGCTGAGAATGGTGGAGTTCAGGAAGAATGATGTAGTGAAAATTGGTGATGTTACAGGGGAAAAAAAGGAGGAGAAGAGACTGTACATTAGACAGTAAAAGGTGGGTTCTTATCTTTGTAGTTTTTTAGGCTACTGTCAAAGAATTCTGTATTTTCTACTTTGAAAGTGAACGTGGTTAGATAATCTGTTTTTTCCTCAGTTTCATAGCACTTTTCTAGTGATTAGGGGGGAAAAAAAAAGCTTCATTTGAAACTGGCAGGTTTAATTAATATATATTTATGAACAGCTAGGAATAGCCAGTCTTGATTATATGGTGAAGGGTTCTCTTTTTCCCCTCTGACATTTCTAACAGACTGCTTAGGATACACAAAATTACAGTCTTCAGTTTTTCTGGTCTCTTACAGCATATCTGCATCTTTCCACTTTGTTTGTAGACTATGGGCTTCTGTTGCAAACTCTAGGAAAAGAGGAATGATAGCAAAAGAATTGTAAAGATGTCTGTATGTGTGTGCATTTATTACCAACTGAAGCTTCCAGTATTGGGAGGAGCGGGTGGCAAGGAGGTTTCTCTTTGTTCGTGGATACTCTCTTTATTTCCTCAGTCAGTTGTGTTTATATTAGCTACATGTCAGGTCCTAAGGTTGACAAAAGCTACCATGAAGGAAAGAGATGAGTATCATTAATTTAAAAGTAACTTTCAGGCTTACGATGAAAACTTTGTCAAATCTAAGGTAAAAATGGAACCAAACTTAATCTGTGGAGCCATCCAAAATGCACCAATTCTTTAAAAAAAAAAAAAAGTTTACATTGGCTATTTATTGCTTACAAAAGCAATACATTTCTTCTTTCCCCCAAAAATTGAGAGGGAAAAAAAAGAGCATTTAACAATACAAAAATGACAACGTTACAACGATGTTACAAGGTAATGTGTAGTATTCGTGTAACTCATGTTTTAAGGTCTGATGCCTCTTGTCACCTAATCATTGAATATCTGAGTAGAGAATCAAGAAGAGGAAAGTAGAGAATATTATTGTACTGAGGGTAGGGAATGACTTAAGGGTTATGACTATTAGATAACTTCATTTATAGCAGCAGGTTCTGCTCTTCGCAGTGTGATCTTGCAACATTTCAAATGCTTGAATATTGTAAAGGGTTGGTAACATGTCTGTGCCATAACAATCATGAAGTTCTTGCTCTTCTGTGAAGGAAGAATTTTGATTTCATTGCCTTGAAAAGGAATTTAAATGAGAAAATACCCTACAAACAGACAAATACAATGCAGACTTTCTAACCTTTGAGTATCATTAAGTACCAAGAAGGCAGAGATATCCATTGCTGTTGATCTTAAAAAAAGCCCAGCTCTTTCAAGGGCAGTAGAAATAAGTGTTTATTATCTTGGACTAATGGAAAGGAGTAGTGAAATCTCATGGTGCCATCTGCCCTTATTTAAACTTCTTTAAGACAAGGTTTGGGATTCTGTTGGAAACTTACATTGACAACTGAGTGCACTGAAAAGATAATATTCCCATGCAGAACTGAGTGGCATTGGAACTCTTTTAAAGCAAAATAGCCTTATTTAAAAAATTTCAAAAGTAAGACTGAACACTCTAGTCTAGTGTAGTCAAACTGATTATTTTCTCTTAGCTTTTCCTTCTGCTTACACTGCTTGCAAGCAACACTTACCTGAAAAAGAATTCTCACTCTGCTGCTTTCCTTGCTGTGCTAATCACCTGTATCTTGAAATATATCTCCAGAATCATTTTATTGTGACAGGTCAGCAGATAAAAGCTGAATACCAGGGGGTAAATGGCACTGACTAACAGGCTTTCTTTCTGTAGTCTAAGCACTATTCCAGAAAAAAAGTTGGTTTATCATTGGTGTCAGGTCTGAAAATATTACTGGAAATTAAAGTCCTATACTTTGTTCCTGGAGGTGAGATTTTTGTCTTACATTCTAGTTCTCCTGTCTCTCAGTTAATTTATGTGATAATTACCACCACAGTTGACTGACCAAAATCTTTAATGATAAAACCGTAGGAACCTAGGCACCATGGTGAGGGTTGAGCTATTAGCGTAAGAGACTCAAGGAGTTCTTTGCCTCCTAATTTTTTTCTTTGTCACATAGCACAGTGATACACAACAGAAATGTAAGTAACATGAAATGTCTTGTGCTCCTTGTTTCTAGGTAGTAGGTGTCTTGTGTACTGAAGTGGGTAGCGTTTCTATATGGCCAACTCACCAGTTTCTTATCTCCGCTCTTGCAATATCATACTCCAAAGGGGAGCTCAGAGCCTTGGGAGTAGGTGCTGTCCTGGTGTAAGAACATATCAGAACTTCATGCACAATCTGAAGTCCTAAATACACTGAGGTTGAAGGAACAAATAGCAATATTCATTTATGGTGATGTGCACAAAACACATTGTTGCCCATACTTCAGTCTTTTTTTTTTTTTTTTACACTTGATGACTTATGATCCTAAAGTGCTGTATTATATATTATATATAAAAGGTAACTTCCCTGGTTGAGCTTAAATGACTTATTTATTGATGCATTTTAAGCACGCATTAATGGCTTGAATGTGAATATCTATATTTAACATAACCACTTATCATTTGGGTTGATTTAGGATAGAGCATGGTCAATTATTTTTACCACTATCTCATGTTTGTTTCAGTACAAACATGATTTGTCATAGTCTGCTTTATTGAAATACAATTTTTGGCACATTTAGTATAGTAGAACAGAATGTGTATATTAATTTCCATGACCTAGGAATGATTCAAATCAAAATGTTGTTCTTGCTAATAGTTGAATGCCTGCAGATTAAACAAACATACAAAGTATCTGTGAAAGCACAGGGCCATCAGTTGATTCTTCAGAAGAGTAATATTACAGCTTCAATGAAAACATTCTTCACCGTGGATTCTACGCATCCAAAGTGTCCAGAATTTCATAGTGTTTTCTCCTACTGGAGCTTAAATACTACTCATGATAGTAGAATCCTGGAATACATATGAATACAAAAATAATTTGGTTTTCAGTGTTGGCTAGGTTAGGTAGCTAATCTGACTGAAAATTATTTGTGAAGTTAGACTTTGGTTGCATCAACTTGTCCTGATGCAGCTTGACTGCTCAGCTGTGGGACCACTGACACCAAAATATAAGAACACAAAAGCAGCACTGAGAAGAGCGCTGGAAAGGGCCACCCTGCTGGCTGGTAACTCTGTTCAAGCCACAATGTTTCAATCTCAGCATAGCCTTACAAAAGTCAGAAGAGAACTGGCACATCTTCTTTCTTCTCCTAATTCCAAGATTCTTTTCTGTTCAAAAAAAAAAAAAAAAGTACCACCAACAAAAAAGACCTTGAAATCAGCAGCTGGTCAGTGTCTCAGAAATTGGTGGTCAAAGCTGACATCTGCTTAAGTTTGCTTTTAAAGTCAACAGTGTATTTACAACAGCTAGCCCATGATAGCTAAGGTTTAAAAAGCAGAGTGCCAGCAAGAATCGCATTCACAGACTATGAAAAGAAGGGTTTTCTTTAAGAGACTTTGTGAGAATAGCCATTTACGTGATGTAATTTTTGTATGAGATGCCAAAAGCCTTTCTCTGGCAACAGGACATGAAATTTACCTCCAGCCTGGCATCCTGTCTGTGTTTACTCAGTTTGCTAGGGAGGCAGGCAGTTAAATAATAGTGTTTTTCAATGAACTTGACCTGCCTTATCTAGTTTGTATCTTATAGGTGCACTCTGATACTCTTAACTCTATTTCATTTTGTGATTTTTTTTTCCTGAGAGAGCAAAAATAGCACCTTAATATTAGTGAGGTGAGCCTCTGCCAGTGAGGGTGGGATGTTGACTTATACTACCAGACTTTCATGTGTGAAGCTGGGGGACTAGAGCTACTGCAGTATTCACCAGGGAACTACTTCTCTCTGGATATAGGTTGTGGGTAGTAAAACTGTGTTTTGTTTTGGGGAAAGAAAAAAGAAAACTTTTATTTCTTTCGTTCACGGAGACACCAGCAGTGGCTATAAGTGTGCTTAGTCTCTTCTTTGGAGATGCTCTGAATTGTGTTGGCATTTCCTGGCTAATTTCTCCTTTAAAAAAAAAAACAAAAAACAAAACAACAAAAACCAACAACAACAAAAAAAAAACACAACTACTAGCATGCCTCAACAAGCTATTATATTGCAACTACTAACATCTGTGTTGTAAAACATTTCTTAACTATAAAATGTTGTACAGGTCCAGTGTTTCTTTTAAACTTCAGAAAACGATGCCTATGTCTCATTGCCCTCCTTCTGCCACCACAGAAACAACCGAAGTATAATTTGAAATGAGATGAACATTTGGTACCTCAGGAAAGCTTCATAGTAAGGAGCTGTTTCTGATGCATTCTTCATGTCCTTGCTGGGGCTGGCAACTTTTAATATTCCTTCTGAAAAAGCATAAAAGCCTGAAGAATGAAACAAAGGGAGAGAATTAACTCAGTATTGTTAGAGCTGACTTCTTTTTGAGGCTGCCTTCACACTTCCTTAGGCAGTAAGATTTAAAAAAAATAACGGCCTCTAAAGTGAAGCCCACTTCTTCAGTCTGATAAGATAAACCTAGACAGGCTAAGAAATCTTTATTTCTCTACAAAGTTATATTGGTTCACGTCTCATGCTCACAGATTAGAGTAGAACTTGATCTTTACCTTCAGAGGAAGAATTTTTACAATTCTGATTGTCAAGCCTGGTATAATTTACTCAGTTCTTTTTCTTGCTCACTGTGTGTTGTTTGTTGTGGATTTTTTTCAGGTTTATACTAAAATGCTCCTTAATTCTGCTCTGAGTTTTTTTCCCAAGAGAGTATTCTACATTAGTATACAAGCACTTTTCAGCTATGTAGGCATTAATCTAATCTTACCACTTTAATTTGCAACATAATGTATTTTCTCTCTCAATATTGGATTTAGACTTATTTTTGAAAAGAGTATAAAGGAAAAAGGAGATAGGAGACTGGGCTTCACTAAGTTGATGCTGAAAGAACACATAGGATTTTTCCTCTTCTTCATCTTCATAGACATACAAAAGTAATACTCTGACAGAAGGAATGCCAGGAAAAAGTGCAGAAATGCATATGTAAATGAACTTTGCTACTAAAATTAACATGTGCCTTCTGCACCAGTTCATAAATGGTGTAGCATTCTTATGCCTAACTTCAGAAAAAATTGGGTAATTAAGCAGTACTTTCATTGAAGGTCAACTCTGAATTAGTAGTTCATTAGATTGCTTGTCATGCTTAATATCACTCCTGGTCACCAGAAATACTGAATTCAAATGTAGAGCAGAGGAATCAAGTCTGGATTTTCTGTTCTCATTACTGGACAAATCTGTATCCTAAGTTGTTTGGTCGCACAGCAGGGAAGAGCCCTTGTGGCCCAGCACAGAAAATACTTGTTTGCATAGGCATTGGTCAGAGTTGGTATGCTCAGAAATGACTTAGGAATGTACTGGCTGCTTGCATTTCAAAATATGCGTGTAATAGTGTAATTGACTTCTCCGGGCCTAGAAAATCAGTTTGTATTGAAAGGTATTACTCATATGCTGTTATACCACTTGTACCAGCTACGAAGAGGACCTGTCTTTTTGTTGTCAACTTGAAATGGTGTTAAAAGTTTGAGGCTGAACAAATTATGACTTAACCACTCCCAGATTCAATATACTTGCTGAAACAAATGTAATTATGCAGTGTATAATTAAAAATTATCATAAATACTGTAGTGTGTTCTGAGATGAGAACTATTTTGCATCAGATTTTCTTGCAAGAAGCAGTAGTGTATTTTTGTAAAATACAACCTGCCATGTTTTGTCTTAAGTTTCCATTTTTGGTGTTCAAGCCTTCTCCCACAAGGTATGGTAACTAGAATTTACTGATACTCCTATTTCTCCTAGATCCAGTAGCATCCCACTATAGATATAACAAAACTTTAGGTTGTTTTGGGCTTAAGTGGCAAGGTTTTGGTAGCTAGGGAAGGGGGGTTACAATGAGTGATGCTGGTTGTGCCTCTGCGGTAACATATTTAAGAAAGGATCAAAAGTGCTGCGTGGCTGTGAGAGACAGGAGTGAGAAAAATGTGACAAACAGCTCTGCAGACACCAAGGTCAGAGGAGGAGGAGGGGAGGAGGTTGGAAAAGTTCTTGAAGAACTGTAGCCTGTAGGAAGCCCATGTTGGTTCAGTTCATGAAGGACTGCATCCCACAGCAGGAACCCCAGGCTGGAGCATGGGAAGAGCATAAGGAGGAAGATGCAGCAGAGCCAAAGTGTTAAGAACCGACTGAACCCCCATTCCCCATCCCTGGCACTGCTAAGGGTGAAGGAGGCAGAAGATCAAGATTGAAGCTGAGCCTGGGAAAAAGTGGGGGTGGAGGGAAGCTGTTTTGAGTTTTGTTTTTAGTTCTCACTATCCTGCTCTATTATTAATGGGCAATAATTAAATTAATCTTCTCCAAGCCAAGTCTGTTTTGCCTGTGACAGTAATTGGTGAGTGATCTCCCTGTCATTATCTCAGTCTACGTTTTTTTCATTGTATTTTCTTCCCCTGTTCTGCTGAGCAGAGGGAGTAAGAGCAGCTTGGTGGGCGCCTGCGGCCAGCCAAGGTCAACCCACCATGTAAGTGCAGACACAGTCTCTTTCCTATCCAAATAGGTAGGTTCTCTGTGCTTTAGTTTTTTTTCAGTACCTGAATAGAGCTTCCATTTTAAAATCAGGCCTTATTATTTAAAAGCAACTGGCAGTATGGATTTAGGATGTAACCCGTACTAACACACCATCAGTTTGATCAGAAACTCTAGCAGTTGCAAGGATGTCTGTTTATGGCTCTGACTCCATAGCATCAGTTCAGATGTGCAGTCTCCCTGTCCCTCAAGGGCTCAAGCTGGGTCTGCAATTGCGCTTGCAGAAAGGCAGGCATTAGCCACTGGGGCATCGTCACTGCTATTGTGCATGCCTAGATTAAAACTGATCAAAACAGCTGGGAGACCTCTTCAATATTTATCATACTGTACCTATAATGAAACTCTCATATCAGTAATTGCTAGGAGATTAAACCTTTTCAAAGATGCATTTAGTGAATACTAATGCCTTGCTCTTAAAGGGAGAGGACATTACAAGAACTGGAAAGGGGAGGAAAAAAAAAATTCATGTTCAGGGATTGTGATACCAAGAAATAACTTTGTGTTGAAGTTGCCCAGGGCAGGACTTTTTGTGGGCCAGAGGTCTTACAGATTCCTCCATGAAAAAGAACTGTGATTTCATGACAGTTCTTGTGCAACAATTCGATTCTGGGCCTTGATCCATTCTTGAGAACCCTTAATACATACTGTTAGTTGAATGCTTTTTGCTGGGTGGCACTTCTGAACGGATTAGTTACTGAAATCACTATATTCTTAATATTATTTCTTAAAGCTGATCTTAACCTCTCATGTTCTACAGATATTTTCCTGTTACCTGTTTCAGTGTGTATGTAATCTTTTGTAGAGTATGCACAATAAATGAACAATACAGAAATCTTTTTGCTGCAACTGTATGCCAGGTAAGTGGTTTGGAACTTCCCCTCTGATAGACAGGAAGATGAGTAGTGAATATTTCCTGTTTGTGTATTGTGAGCTAGCACATTTAACATCACCATTTCTTTCTCTGGATTTGTTTACAAGGCATTTTTTTCCTTGCAATACTTATACGGAAATGACAGGCAAGTAGTTTGAGAAAAACTATCGATTACTTTGTTTTCAGCAGGATCAGTGCCAGATGAAAAACATTGTATGGTGTGTTGACCTTGTCTAGCTGCCAGTTCGCCCACCTCCCCGCACCCAGCCACTCTCACTGCCCCTCCTCAACAGGACAGGAGAAGGAAACCAGATGAAGAAGCTCGTGGGTCAAGATAAAGACAGTGAGATTGCTTACCAAGTACTGTCACCAGCAAAACAGACTCAGCTTGGGGAAAATTTATTTATTGCCAATTAAAAATAGAGTTGGCTGGTGAGAAACAAAGATAAAAACTAGAATACCTTTCTCCCACCTCCCTTCTTTCCAGGGTCAACTTCACTCCCAACTCCTCTAATTCCTACCCACCGCCCAGAGTGGTGCGATGGGGAATGGGGTTGTGGTCAACCCGTAGCAGTTCCTGCCGGACACTCCTTCTTCCTCATGCTTCTCACCTGCTCTGGCAGGGGGATCTCTGCTCCGGCGCCTGGAGCCCTCCTGCCCTCCTCCTCTGACCCAACAGCTGCAGGGCTGCTCCTCGCACTTTCCCCTTGTGGCCAGGCCCCGCTCTGCCCTTTCTGCCACCTGTGTCCCAGCGGCAGCACCAGCGGCACTGAGGGGCTCGGCTGTGCCCTGCGGCGGGGCCTGGAGCCGGCTGGGGCCGGCACGGGGCAGCCCCGGCCTCCCCTCACACAGGCCCTGCCGCTGACATCTGGACAATACACCTTTCCAAGGACAGAAATATGGCAAAATCTGATTTTTGTTCGTCTGGTGGGGGAGTTCTCTACCGCCATTCCATTTTCAATGGGATTTGGGGAAGTATGGAAAAGAGTTCTTGTTTTTTAACAAGCCATTTTACAGTGAGGAAAGGGAAAATGTTTTTCCACCAGAACACTCCTGACTCAAGCGAAAGGAAGGCTTCCAAGGTGATGGG
The DNA here is from genome assembly GCA_013399475.1 of Chauna torquata. Taxonomy (NCBI): domain Eukaryota; kingdom Metazoa; phylum Chordata; class Aves; order Anseriformes; family Anhimidae; genus Chauna; species Chauna torquata. The sequence continues at coordinate 378,452 of VXAL01014692.1, forward strand.
CATGTTTACCTGAGCAAACCCTCTCTTAGCCATTACGATCATTTGGATAGCCTAGCAATACTTCATATTTTTCAGCACCAGATTATGATTTTACAGTCAAAACTGCAGTGGGGTAGAGAATCCCAGTGCAAACAGTGGTCTGTCAGCAGCAGCTTGTGCTAGAGGGGAATATTTCGGGAGCACGAGGTGGCAGCTACTGTGCAGTGTGTGCTAATCTGACAGTCACAGGCCATGGGCAGTAAACTGTTGCTGATGGCATTGTGCCTCGCTGTGGGCAGTGCGATACCTGTAATTTGTTGTTCTGCGCATGCAGCGTATAAAGCGCGAGTAAGTGGTAGACGTTTTCCAGTGTAAATTTTGGCATAGCCCAAACTCTGTTATATTGTCTATATAACAAAAGGAACCATATAGTGTAGATGAGAAAAAGCAGAGCATGAATAATTTGAATGGCAAGATATTAATTTCTGATTTCTTGAATGAGAGTTAAGTTTTATGATTTTCTGTTCAGGCAAAGATATCCATTCATAAAATCAGTTGCTTTTGGAAATGGTATTAAAACAAAGCAGAAAACTATATCAGCTGGTCAAGAGCATAGAAACTTGAGAAAGTCTTTGCAAGGCTCGCTGAAGAGAGATGAAATTTTCTGTGGACTTTACTTGTAAGTTAATGTCCATTAGAAACTTTTAACTGTTTTCTAAATTAACTATGTCCTGTGAGGCTTAAAAAAAAAAAAATCTAAGTTTTCATTTATATATTTAAAATTATAGCTGAGATCTACAGTGTTACCGAAGTGCCTCAATTCCATTAAAAATGAAAGAAATATCTTAATGTATTTGTGGAAAAAATCTTGCAAAGTATACTTGAAGTTTATTATGGATGTTTCAATGAAAGCACTGCTGTGTGCGCAACAACTGACAAAAAAAGCAAGCAAGCCACTAGAAAATGGAACAAAACAGGATAGGAAGCAGTTCTGAAGATTTAATGTTATGAAATCAATTTAGGAAGTATTCTTATTTTACCATGGAATGCTAACAAAGCATCAGTCAGTTAAACTGGATGATAGCAGATGTAAAACTGAGAAAAGATATGCTTTGGGCTATAGAATGAAATTATTCTGCAGCACTCAGCGCAACAAGAGGTCATTGTGGGCAACTTGCATAACATAAGTGTTGCATTTTCTGAGCTGTCTCAGTGCTTGTTAGCAGCGTAAGGAAAACTGAGTGAAAGGAAAATAAGTTGCACAGGGTAGAAGTGTAGAGGGTATGGGCAGGCTGGGTAACCTTGTGAGTTGTTCTGTCCCTTGGTGCCAATTCTGTTTTGCTGTGGTATCCTGTACACCTGTCTTGCTGAGTCTGTGATATGGACTGGGGCTTGACCTAGCCTGGGATTTTACGTATACTCCTCGTATCCCACTCCTACCGGTTGGTGACTTTGTTTTGAGACAAAGCAAAGCAAACAGCAGATCCATGAGTGTCTAGTAACAGCCTGTTACCTTAATCACCAGCTTTACCTGTGCCTAAAGCTAGCCCTTAATGTTCTGTTTTAAGAATATAATTTAAGTATTTTGAACTGTTCTATAAAATGACTGTTAGATGTGTATATTTAAAAGGTTTTTATGTTCTATAAAAGTACATAAAAACTGAAATATGCTTAATGAAAATTAGGAATATCCTCATTCTGACAGTAAGTCAGCTGACAGGCAGTTGGAAGAAATGTTGCTAAAGGGAATTCAACTGTTCACCTTTAGGTTCTCTGTAGGTTGTCTAACAGCTGCTGCTGTAGATGAACAACTGATATGATTTCATGAGTACTACCGATGTTCCCAATGTCTTGTACTATGCTATTTCTAATTAAAACAACTGGGAACTGGCTGGTAAGCATCTCCGTACTGTGGAGGGAGAACTGGAAAATTATGGCGAAAGTGATATAACTGTATGGAATTCCAGAATAATTCAACATATGTGAAAGTGCGTTTGCTTGTGTGCTGTTCCTTACGTTTCTGACTGATCTCTAAACATTTTGAGAAATGTTTCTTGAAGTAATTTAGGGATTACCTGGATGTAAGAAAACTTTACTCTGAAGTTTTCAGGAAATCCTGATGTGATTAATCTCTGCCTGTATGTGAACTTTGTGTTCCCACACAATAATCCCATGTTTTCCCTATGTTAAAGAACACCTGGAGAATACAGCAAAAATACACGTAAAATATACATTTAATTATAATGTTTTTGTGCTATACTTACACTCATTTTTCCAAGAGTCAATTTGGTTCTGTAACAATTTTATACATGTGTAAACTGACAGTTTTAATACTTGATTAATGAGTTAGTGACAAAAAAGGTCAGGTGACTTTTGAGTCCTAAGTCTTGTGTTGCTAGAGAACTTGAAAGTGAGTCTATTTAACCTTGGTTATTCTTTCTTCATGGAAAGAAACTGTGTTTATGAAGGCAGTAAATCATTACAGATCTAAAACTAGACTACTTGTCCAACTGACTATTATGCAACAGCTTTAATGTAATGATAATGTAGTTCGTATTGTATCCTTATTATGACTGAAATGCCTGGCAGTCAAGAAAGACCAAAACAACATATGATGGAAACACAAAATGTGACAGCAGTAATGTATATGGTTTATATAGAGAGAATGTATTGCTGATCCCAGATGAACTGTAAAGGGCACCGGCACTCCATCCTGGTAGTGAGGAACTATGTACCTGATCCCAGCACCATGCGTTGGCAAGACTTGGGTGTCTTTTGTAAGCATAGAATTGGACTTTAAGCCAAGGTTTAAAATTAAATCCGGACAAGATATGGAAATGCTATTTGAAGAATATGCAGCAAATGAAAGATAGTGAGAAAAGAGATACAGGAGAAAGGTTAGACAAAGAATTTCTTTAACATCAGGAATGCTTTGTAGATTAAAAAGCAGCATAATAAAATATGGTTAAGTCAAAGGAGGTACTTGACAGGGAGAATTACTTGATTGTTGTTTTTTTGCCGTTGTTTTTTAAGTTATGCACTGAAAATTCATCTCTCTCAAAAATGGCTGTGCTGCCTTGGGAGGAATATAATATCTGAAGCTTAGCCTGTGGTGACCTCTGTGAACAAACAAGGTAACAGCTTGAGAGGAAAAGCACCACCTGGGCTGGTGAAAACTGTGTGCTTGGACTATAGATATAACAAATACTTTATTTATAATAAAGCCATTTCCAATGGAAAGATGAGAAGTAGTTTCTACAGCTCAGTGTATGAAGATGGAAAGAGAAGTAGGTTCTACAGCTTTGAAATGAGTCGAGGGATGCAGGAGACTACAGGTCAAAACTTGACTTTGAATTGGGCCTAAGAACAGTATTTAAAAAATACAATTGTTTGCATCATTTAAGAAGAAAATCCCTTCTGTGCTCATGCTCCCTATTTAGATGTTCCTTAAAACAGCATTTCCCTCTTCTACCTGTGCTGCTGAGTTTTTAATACATCTATTTAAATGCAAATTTTGACTTTTGGTCTGTAATCATGAAAATGTTTGTCACTAAAATTTTTATCAGAAATGTAATTTCATATAGAAGCAGTAATGGCATGGTAGGTCACAAGTAACAGAACGATGCGTTGCTCACTTGATTTCTCAAAGTATGGAAGTGTCTAATATCATCTGACGAGCATGACTTTTTTCTGAATGCTCCAGCTTATTTTAATGTGTGTGCTGCTAACGTACTTTTAAATTGTGCTTTGAGTATTTGCTAGTGCACCAAATGTTCCCTTATTACCTCTTTCTTTTCCATCCTCTGAATTAACAAGATGGCAGTCCTGACAAATCGTCTGACCTGTGTGTTCAGGAAATGAAGGCTCTCTTCCAGCCTAGCATTTTTCTCTTCTTCACAAGCAGGCTTAAGAAAAGAGACTTGACTGGATAGCAGGAAGTTTTGCTAGGGCGATATTGAATCAGCTACAGATTACTTTTTAGATGCTGCCGAGTATGTCATTTGTATTTCATTTTTTTTCCAACTTGCAGAAACTGCTGGCCCTCATTAGTACCACTGTCTGGGGTTACTGTGGCCAGCAGCCTTGGTGTGTCTGCCAGGACCACAGCTGTTGAGCAGGGCTACAGCTGTGCATAGTGACTGCGCTCCAGCTGCAGCAGACGAGGTCACATTTGCCAGGATTGTTTTCCTGTCAGTCTTGTTTTGATTGATATGGTAGCATTTAGTGATGAACAGATTAGTCACAACAGCTTCAGACCTCTTGTACCTCCGGCTGATGGTTTGGTACGGCTCATTGGTGCCTCTGTAGCTTCTTGTACTGCTTTGGCCATGTTATTCACAGGTCCTGCTTTATGACACTTCCCCTGTGAATGGTAGGAAGAAGTTTTCCAGTTCATATTGACTGGTCAGTCAGAGGGGGCACAGCAGAACGTGGTGCCAGGAATCCAAGGAGTGTTAATTCCAACCTTAACTTTTGAAGGAGCAAGAGTTTAGAATGTCTAAATGTACATCTGCTTTAAAGAAACAATATGTATACACACACACACACAGGGCAAACTCAGCATCTCATTGCAATAGCAGGCTTATATTTACCTGATTTGAGTACAAAGTGAATATAGGTGGCTACTTTCATTTTGCTTATTGTTTAAAATAATTTTCATATTATTATAGTGATGACAGATGTGAAATATCAGATATTTTATTGCAGTTAAAGAACAGAGTACGCCTTAGATTTTGCACATTCTGCATTTTATGTTCCCTAGATGCCCTTGTTGTTAATTACATACTTTAGATTTCAAATGATAGAAGATCCGAAGGACACTGCTATGTTTTAATTTTCATCACCTCTATCTATTTCCTGAATTTGGATGGGTTAAAAAGTATTAGAGAAAACATGTACAGTATTGAAGACATTTTAAAAAACAGCAGTAACACACCGGGTGTATCAGACAGTCAGATTCCTAGGTGTTTGTCAAAGAACAATTTGTAAGAGAGGAAAATCTTAGCATTTGAACCCAAACCTGTTTGACTGAATTGAGACTCTGGAGAAATTATTTCTTACATGCTCTATTCAGTAAGTTCATTGCTGTTTTACTTGCTTGTTGAAGTGATGATGGCGACTGTTTCATTGCAGTTCTCTCCTGTTGGTTTTGCGTTGCTGTGATATTTATTTATTCAGTGATGCTAAGGTTGAAGTATCCTGGATTGCTAATCTAACTGGTCAAGGTTAACCAACTTCTTATGCTGAAATGGCTTTTTATGGAAAATATTACGGTTTTGAAAATACAGGGCATTACCTTATTTCAAAGAATGTGATTTGAGTCCAGTCATCATTCTTCTGGGGAGATTAAGATTTTGCTCTCTTCTCCCCCACTCTTGGTGTCTAATAATATACAAGCAAACACATCATTGCATTTTGTTTTATAAACCACTGCATAGTCCATGTCTGGTTTATTCACATGCAAGGCCAACAAATGTCCTCTGGTTATATATGTGGGGTCCTTTTTTTTAAGTGGTTATGTAATTTGCCTGACACTTATGTCTAGATGTTTGTATACTGAAAAATTAATATTTGTATATTCAAAAATACCACACTAGTGGTTTTGCACTCCAAATTCTAGTCCATCTTTTTTTCTTAAGCAAGTTTCATACTGCAGTCATGCCTTTTTTCTAATAAATTTAACACTGGAAATGACTTCTAAACTTTATCAAGATGTATGTTCAACATGACATGCACAGACCAAATTTCATTTAGAAAATTATGATCAGTGTCAGCAAGCCCCGCGGAAGTTCCCCTTTACTTGGGCTAGCCTTTTTTTATGTTTTCATCAAGGTTTTTGTTTTCATCAAGCCTAATTTTCCAAATGCAATCTTCATCTGGCTGGATGTTGAGAGTTTACATATTCTCAAAGTCATCAAAGCATGGGAATGCTGGTCTGCCAGTTCAGATTGGTGTCCTGGAACTACATGCACGCGTAGCACCAGGAGCATCCCTTGCATCTCTTAATGTCCAGGGAGATTTTTTCATCATGTGTTGTTCACAAAGCCACTTCTGGGCACTAGATTTATCAATACAATTAGCCTTCTTGGTGCTCCTTGTCATGTTTTGCCTTCTAAATTACCAAAATTATCAGCTTAACTTTAAGTAAATTCTCATTAGTCATTTTGGTCATTGTTTATCTGTTAGAGGTGATGGAAGTGAGGAAGATGGGATAACAGTAGTTAAAGTCAAACCAGGGTCATAGTCCAGATGAAATCCAGAAAAAGAGAAATCCTAAGGGGAAGGCAGAACTACTTTTATGAGCACTTTATCGCCTTATGGTGACCTAGATACCTGTGCTGATCTTAGGGAAAGGGGAAGCATGTTATTACCCAGCAGTGAGGGAAGTTATTTGTGCTGGTCTTAGGTTTCAGGGGAGGCAGAGGCCAAAATGAAATACACTTCAAACTGACAATGTGAAAAGGGAGCTTGAACACAACTTCAAGCCTGTAGTGTTTCAGATCTTCAGGACATTTTGTATATATTTGACCTCATGCTTTTTTTTTAAGGAATTGTCAATATTTTATTGCAGAGAGGGAAAGTGTAGGCAAATAGAGTATTAGTAATAAAACAGCTATCACCTGCTGTATGAGAGGAGACAGCACGTTAACTGTTCATGTTTGGATGCAGGCTTGTGGTGCTTGGTTCTACACACAGATATTGCTCAAGTTCAACTGCCTGAAGGCGCGCACGTATAGATATAACCACTTGCTATTTGATACAATTCACATGTCAGATCGCTTAAGGTAGGTGGCGTGCTAGCCGGAAGGATGGGTCAGTGTCACTGCGCTCTTGATGTCTACACGCTGTTGAAAGTTAGGCTTAACAGTTTTCAGGATTGAAAACAATTTGAACTCCACAGTGGTGCACAGGTTTCACCTAAGAACGTACTATAGATGTGAAAGTTGCCAAAGAAAAATTTGGGGAGGCAAGGATGCACAGCCATAGAAAAGAAAGCATCAAATGTGCAAGGCAAAATCAAAGCATTCTGGCTGTCTGATCCTTAGATAACCTGCGGAAAGAGAAACAGAAGAGAACACAAACAAGCTTAGCCTGCATATTTACTAACAGGCTATTTTGTTGTTTATATTTAAAAGGTCATTTATTTTTCTTCATTTAGTAGGCGTACATATTTGCCACAAGTGCTGTCATTGCAGAAAGTAAAAATGATACTGTTGAAATTAAAAGAAGAAATAAGTGAAAAGAAGTTGGGTTCCAATTTGTGAATATCCTTGCTGTAACAATACAACCAAAGGAACTTTTTAGAATGTTCTTATTTTTGGCCCTATATGAGTAAAGAATGATGGGTTGACATTATTTAGGTTTAGGCAACACATTAAACAGTAGTTTAATAGTTACATCTATTCCTGCATGGGGAAGGCTTCTGCAGAGTCAGTATCCTTAACTGAAAATAAGGAGGCAGGAAGACAGCAGTGACAGAATTATGTGTATTTCATCCTCCTTTAAGGCCTTCCCAAAGCACTGCTGGATTTATGCTCTGTTTGCAAAGCTGAGGTTTTTTGTTGTTGTTGTTTATTACGATTTTTCTACTATCAGCTAGACTTAGATTGGTAGAAGTGAAGTTTTGCTTACTAGGGAGTTACCCTAGATACTAGGAGGTCTGAAAGACTTTTAAAGAGAAAAATCTAAAAAGTAAAGTACCTATTCTCACTTTAGTGTTAATACTATTACAGCTCTAAATTTGAATTCAGTACCATAACTCGTCTCTCTAAGATGTGAATTGTATAAAACTAATGATAGGAAAAAAGAGAAATAGAAAACAGACAAAAAAAACAAACAAACACCCAAAGCTGAATTAGAATCTAAATAATCCAAGATATCACAGATGATTTCTGTTTATACTGTTCATCTGTCCATGATGCCTAACAGCTAATCAATATGCACTTACAGACAAAAAAAAAAAAAAAAAACCTATTGCTCTGGAGAAATACAGCATTTCGTACAGCTGGAAGTGTGTGTAATGACCTGGTTACGATAGTTCACTGTACGTGACTGCGTTTGTATATTCTAAGGAGAAGAGCAGACCAATATTTTCTAGTAACTGACTAGACTTGATGAAGTCAAGAGACTTGGGTGAAAGCAAGAACAAAACATTTTTGCCCAAAGCTCTGTGTTCTTGGACGGAGTGCCACCTGAGGCCCAGGAGGGCTGGGCAGGGCTGGCTGCTGTCAATGGTGCTGGCACCGATTTTTCTGGGGGGGAGGGTGAGGGGAAGGGAAGTGTTTGCAGCTAAATAAAAGATGTTGTTGAGGTTCGGAGGACATTTAGTTTTACTTCCTTGGCAGTCAACACCCGTTTGCTCCTATTATTGCACTTCTTCTTCCTTTCAGTTCTCGTTTGGGGCTTTTCAGAGGGTTGATTTTGGTGGGAGGTTGGTACTGTCTTTTAGTGGAAAGAGAACAATCTAGAGATTCTACAGATGGTGCTACAGATAAGCTGGTATCGCAGCTAATCAGAGCTGCAGTAGTACTTCATACGTTTGACTACCTACATTTCTAGTAGGGCTATTTTCATTAGAGGAGAAAACCCTAGAACTATAATAAGCAATTACGTAGATTATGTACAATTGCACAGGTGTGGGTTCCCCTTCTTTTTCACTATAGAGGAGAAATGGTCACTGCAGAGAAAAAAATTTTCGCTTCTATTTGAGCAGGTCAATGAGCATTTAAATGTGTAAAACCGTACTGAAACATTTCTCGTTTTCAACGTGTGCAAAATGCTATTTTTGTCTGTTTTACAGTCACAGTTCTTAATGATAATCTTGTATGATAGAATCTGGCAGCTGAAGCTTATTAAAGTTTTTTCAAGTACAAGCCTTTGTCTAGCATGGGTATTTGTGGCAACTATTAGCAAGGTAGTAGAATCCACCTCCTGCACATCACAATAAAAATATTGAAGACTTACGTTGTTATTACATTAAACCTCAGAAAAATAATTGGTCATTTTGAAATAGTGCTTCTTGTTGAGTGACGACTTAGGGTTATGAGGGTTTAGCTTAAACAAAACTGAAAGAAATGACAAAATATGATGAAAAAACTACAGCGCACAGGTTCTATTTAGCTTTTAGTGTTCATGATAACTGTGAAATGCTTGGCCTCCATTCCAATTTTTGGCAGGTTTTTAGGATTTGGGTTTAGAAACTTGAATTTCCTTCTATTCACAAGTATGTAAAGTACATATATTTGTGAAATCACTGTAAAATGAACAGTTATGTCTTCTCTGTCAGAACAAACATGCCAAGATATTCTGAAGGGCTTCTAGTAGCATATCTAGTGATATACGTCATAGTAAAGTAATTCTGAATATAAGTGATACCCTTCATTCCTGCATTCAGTGATTTGGTTTGAATTTTTTATTTAAAAAAAGTATAGTTATAAGGGCACTAATTTTATGGGCCTTTGTGTTTGATTCGCAATATGAAATTCATATGAATTCATCTGAATATTCATATTTTTGTTGCTATTGTTGCATGCTGTTCCTTTCCCATCCTCCTGACTGTGTTGGACACAGAAAGGTTTACGGAACCTTGTTAAACCATGTGTTTACCCTACTCCAAGTATAATATACTGATAAATGGGTGAGATGGATGTCATGAATCAGCCTTGAATCAGCAGTGCATCTTTAATCTTTTGGAAGGCAAGTTTGCAAGTTAATCGCTGGATTTCATAGATTTTTATAAGTACATCAACATAATTGATTTTTGACATACCAGGAGAACAGTAAACATTCAGTTCTGAATTTTAACAAATGTCATACCTTATAATTTGTCTGCTTTGGAATTATGAGGTCTAGAGCTAACGCCTAGGTAATCCACACTCATGAGTACACTGTTATCTGCATAATTCTGTGACAGCAGTGACTGAGTGATTAGCTCAATTCTAAACTGGGTAAATGTATAAAAGCGCCATGTTTCATTAAAATTGCAAGTCAAAGCAGAGGGGAGGAGGGTATCTTCTGATGTCTTGGAATATGTTCCATTGATTCTTGATTGTTTTAGCTAAAATTCTTGTGATGGTATCGCATAGTATAATCAGCGGATTACAGTAGGAGTCCACAATGGTATTCTAGATGTGATAGGCAAATTTTTGGATTTGTATAAGTAGATGTTTTCAGTCTGACAGCTATAACTTGAGGTTGTGCCTAGATTTCAGTGTTAACTTCTCAGTAGCACCATTCTGGAGATGCGGTTTGCAGCCCCTGGTACATGCGATTCACGGAGACATGCACTCCTCGAGCAGCCACGCTATAAACCCTACTGCTATAGTAGGACGCAAAAGTTAACTGTATATTAGCTCAGTTTAGTCATTTAATAGCTAAATGGCCAATAGACTTTATACAAAAAATGTGCTAAGAATATTTAGCAAATTTTAATTTGCAATTAGAAATTGTTGATCATTGTCTAGTCCTAGTACATAATACATTTCAGGCCAGTGACTGAAGCCGGAATGGAAAAGACATTGTCATTTAAAGTCTGTCCTAGCCAGTATCTGTCAAATTAGTATAAAGCGCAATTTCAGAACATACTGTCTGCATTTTTTCATTGTTCCTAGGTTTTGTAAAGTTACTGCTTACGTCTCAAGGAAGGAATTTAAAATACTGTGAGAGAACAAGTAGCTCCCTGCATAAAGATACAGGACCAGTTCTGTGTGACAAATAGTGCTGATCTGTGTAGGAAGAGTATTTTGAACAGATCCAGTTGATAAGGACTCTGGAATCAGTATTTCATGTTATTCTACTGTACAAATATAACGCTGACAGTGGCAGTACTACAAGAGGCTTGAAACAATTCAGTGTCACAGAGTGGTGTCTGCATATCCAGGAGGTGGTTGCTGCATCCTTGCTGTGATTTGTTCAGGGTGCTGTATGATCAGAAGGTAACACCAACCATCCTACAGCATCTGCAGATCCGTCTTGCTAGCCTTCTTCACTCTTTACTGGAGCTGCACCATGAAAGTAGAGGAAAATTTCTATAGAAAAATTGATCTTTTTTTTTCTTTTCTGTCCTTAAATTGAAGCACTATGTTTAAAGAATTGAATTTAATTCCTTTAAATCAAGTTTGTTACTGATCTTGAAATAACAGATGAACTACAAATATGCTCAGGGAATTAACTCTATCTTTGAATCAGATAATTCTCACAATAAAGACTCAGTGAATTCTCTGCAAGAAGGGTGGATACTCCTCGGCATTGATATTTGTGAGTTAGATGATGGAGCAATCTGAAGAGGGAATAATGAATTAGCAGGGAGTCAAAGAAGCTGGAGGAGCATAACTGGTGCTTATGTCCATTATTGTTGCAGTTTTCTGACATTTTAAGTGGTTTGCAAGTCTTCTGTTATTAGAGCTAATGCCAGACAATCAGTCACCTAATCATAGCAGTTCTACGTCTGTTAGTAGTGCTACTGATAATTGATGTGCAGCAGCAGAATTTATAAATGAAATTAGCTCCCCAAAGTTTAAGCATGGCTGTGATTGAAGTAGTAATGATAGAGTTCATGCAAGTACATTTTCCATTTATCTAAGTGTATCATTACTGACAGTGCTTTTTTGTTAACATTTTGTTACGGTTATTCGTGTCATTGTTATAATGTCCCCTTAGATATCTGCAAATTGTTCTTGCTTGTATTCTCCTCTGATCCTTCCTTCTGACCGCCTGTGCCCCCTTCTTTGGAATTAATTTGTGCAACATTTGATTTCTAAGGATCTCTAAGAACACCTTCAACATACTCAGAAGAAAATGTGGGGCACACAATTGGGGAATAGCTTTGGTTTTCTCATAAGTGAAGGATGCTCCATGCTTCATCAGAAAGGCCCAATATTGCTTTTTTCATTAAAAATTCAAGAAGTCTTCTACCTACAGATGAAAGTGAATAGAACTGGAATTGCTAGCAATACAGCATTGTATAATACTTTGAGTTCAAAATCAAAAAAGCCCCACCTCACCATGGATTTGATAATATCTCTAGCTAAAGGTGGAAGACTGGGGGGAAAAAAAAAAGAGAAATAGTGGAGTGATAATTTTTGTTCAAGATTCCATGACAATCCAAAAAATGTTGATGAAACATAAGCTTAGGCAAATAGGTTCTGATAAAAAAAAAAAAAAAACACCTCCAAAAGCTGTTTTCTGAGTCTTCAGAAATATAGCTTGAGTCTCTCATTTTGTGATATTTTTTTGTTGTTGTTCCAGTTACTACTGGATATAGATATCTTAAATGGCTGAAGGACAGAAGGTTTTCAACAGAAGGTTTTCAATATTAGTGAATCTACAGGAAAGAACTAAAGCAATCTCAGAGATTCTTACAAGAAGATAGCTAGCTCCATTTTGGTTACCAGAAAAAAGAGGGATACTTTGCAATGAAGCAGTGTTAGAATTTTTCAAATTATTTGATACACTTTACAAGTAGATAAGTGTGTATGTTGTTTGTTTTTAAATAAACTAATTGCTTTATACTGAAGATCTGAAAAGGAAAAGCTTATACTTGTGTATGTTTCCAATTACCAGATGTATTTTCCAAAAATTTCATTAAAAAGGGAGAAAAACAGAACAAAAAAACAGCAAGTTGAAGTAGTCAATCTGTATAAATTCCTAAACGTGCTTGTTCTTAGAAAAATAGCTTATAATTGAATTCCTTTCCAGCCACAAATTAAAATAAAATATTTCAATGTTTACATGTCTTTTACATGTACATGAAGGATTTTACATGCTTCAGATGTCATCCCAGCTTATGGGATGTTCTTGTGAATGAGTTCTGAAGGAAGGTAGCCATTGCAGAGAGCAGTTACAATGAAGAGGACACGAGGAGGTGATATGAAATTGAAAAGTGTAAATTGTTGCACCCTACTATATAGGGGAAACAAATCAGTAACCAAGAAATTAATTCTATATTACAAGCAATTTGCATTCTATATGCATAGATATATGTATCCATACATATGCATCTATGTACATATATATGTACACCTGTACCTGTGTCTGTTATCCATATATGAAATGTTGAGCCTTGGGAAAATATTCTAGAAGTGAAGAGATTGAGTCTGGGTGGGGAAACGAGTGATGGTAACCACAGTGTCTCCTAGGCACCCCGTTTGTTTCCGTTAGCCTCTGCTGCGTTTCTCAGCTCCCTGCCTTCCTTCGCTGTATGTAGGCATGCAAAGGGCTCAGAAATTTGTTAGAAGGTATTTCCTAGCGTCAGGAACTCTTATATTTGCGAGGGTGTTCTCCGAGCAAGGGTTAGATCCTGGTTAAGTATTCGTAAGTTTTGGTGCTGCTGTAGTTAGAGCTTCCACGGTCCATTTGGCTGTTAGCCTGGCTCTGTGGCCTGGTCAGAGACCTTTCCGGGGGAGCTGCTGCTCTGCAACCCGACTTGTTCGGTCAGCAAGGAAAATGACAGTGGTATGCGCTTGTAGCCTGGCTGTTAACTTTGGTGGTTTTTTTCCTTTTCCCCCCCATGAGGAAGCTGAAAAGCATAAATACAAACGTGATTGTAGAAGGCAATGCCTGATTTCAGTGGTGTGCATCTCAATCCCTGAAGCAAAAGAACTGGAGGGCTTCCAGTTTATTCTTTAATCAGTATAACAGCCCTCATCTTCAAGCAAGTTCAGCAAATTCAATGTCCTTAGTAGTCAACAAAACAACAGATTTCAAACAATGTGTTGCTCAAACCACTATAGAGGACTGTATATTCACATACCTGGTTCCGCCCTCATGGCAACAACTGAAATTGTGGCCCAAAGGAGCTAAGAGGCTGTAGTTTTGATTCAGCTTTTAAAATCTTTTCATGTTTAGCATTTTACCATTAAAACAATGTGAATGGAAGATTTTAATCTGGTGTCGTTTTCTGTGCACCTTTATTTTGAAGTTGTCTCGTTAATAATGTGACACGAGGTTTTGGTTGCTTCACTGCATGTGATTTATTCTTTTAGTGTTTTATATTTAATTAGTAATGCCGTTTAATACCTGTGTTTGTTTAGCCATTAGTCATTTCCATTTCTACCTTTCTGTCTCTAGAGATACACTCTATGTAAATTAAGAGAAGGCGGATTTTTGGAGACTGACTTCATTTTCTAATAGCAGAGATCCAAAGTCAGGTGAAGGTTTTGAAAGAGCTGTGTCTGCATTCCCTCATAGTAATGTCGAGGTCTTTGCACAGAGATAACCAGGATCTTAAGCCTCAGATACCTTTCTGTGAACTTTTCAGAATACTAAAGTATTGCCATTCACATTTTTTTTTTGTCAGGATCTTTGACCTCTCGTGATGAATGTAGAGAAGCCAAAGCGCTAAGCTGAAACACAACATTTGAGGCAATGCTCAGGAAAGAGCAGTTAGGGAAGTCCCCCTCCACTACAGCTGGCCTCCAAGTAGGATGCTGAACAGAAGGGGCACTTTGCTGAAATCTCAGAAAATGGGTGAAATGGCTTTTCTGGTTTTTTTTGCTTGTTTTTAAGGACTCTGTAAACAGTCTTTATTAACGCAGCTCATAAACTAGTTAACAAAAAGCTAACAGCAGTAGTTTCTCTCCTTGTAACAGTAAGGACAGCCTTTTCAGAGAAGTTAATCTTCTTAAGCAAACAATTTTTAATCCGTAGGTTCCATCTTCTGCTGCTTTTTAATAGTATTGCTCTTTTAATATCACTTCTTTTCTAACAAGATCATACCCTGCTCCCTCAGGCCATGTTAAAAAGGTCAGTCACTGAGTGGTATTTTAATTTAAATAAAGAGTGAAAGACAGACTGTTTTTGCTAGACTACTGAAAGATCACCTATTTAAATCTTCCTTTTAATGTCTGTTTAACTGTCTTTTTTGGAGGCTTTTTCTATGACCTTCAACTTAAATTAAGCATAATTTTTAATTCATTATTCATGCCACTAAGTACTGAAACCCATTTTTCTGCAGTTTATTTCTCTGTATGTGTTGCATTTTTTTGTTTGGTTCTGTAATGATTTCTACGTACTGACATTTTAGAAAACAATACAGAAGAGTGCTTATTTTGAGAAGAGGGGAAAAAAAAAACTGTGTGCACATTTGAATTACATCAGTAACATCCTTTAAGATAAAAAATAAAGCGGCAGGGGAATGAGAGGTCAAACTCAGGGCCTCTTACTTTGATAAATTCCCTGGATGTGACCCTGGTCCTGTGCTGCTGTGCATGGGCAGGTAATGGGCTGCTCTGAATGTTTTAAATTTCAGAAGTGCTTCAGCTTTGCACCATGACAATGGTGTGGTTTCACTGGCATGCTTACACCAGCTCTGCATCATCATTTTGGCTTTTCAATTTTTTTCTCACTTAGTAATTGAGTTTCATGACTTCACGCAAAGTATGGGATGAACTCCAGATAGTTATGTTATTACAGATTAGCCATAGCGATACTGTGGTTTGTAGAGACTTGATGTGCTGCAGAAAAGCACTGAAAACTGATAACACTGAATAAAGAGAATAAATTAAGCTCTTAAAATGATGTATTTTCATGGCCAGGGACCAGCTTTTCAACCTTTACTAAAATTAATGAGCTGGTATCTCCTTTGTTGTACCCAAATAAGAATCTCATCCTTTGATGCAGTGTCAAGATACAGAGATGCTTATTGCTGCAAAACACATGCACAGTTATTTTTTATTGTCTGTCAACATTCAATTACCTTAGTAATATAAATTACTTATATATCTTTACCCACTTGACTCAATGGTCTTAAACATGGTACATTCACAAGCAGTTTTGTTGAATGAACGAGAAAATCCAGTGTTCTGTTACTGACTCTTTCCGGAGTTTGTCTGATGATCATTTGCAGTATAAATTAATCAGTTAACTTAAGAATGCTACAATGTACTATTAAGTAAAAAAAGGTGCAGAGGACAGCACAGTTAGCTAATAGGAGTGAAGTGATTTAGGTATAATATTTTAGTGTTCCTCTGGATTTTTTAAAGCAGGGAAAGGAAAGAGGAAGAAAGAGGTTCACAAAACAGCACAGCACAAAGATTTGGAACCACTTCCTTAGCTGCCAGGAGTACAGATGCCACGTGACTCTTGTGCGTGTCTCAGCCATGTCGCAGTGCCCTGCCTATCGGCTGTATTCCCTTGCAACTCACTGAGCCGTGGGCTGGTAGGTGCCCGTGGCTTCACGTCAGGTGCCACAAAGCCATCATGGCAACTGCTGAGTAGGCAAGTGTGCAACCTCCCTGCCTTCTTTCTGCTCCCCATCCTGGGTCACGTCCAGTAACAAGTAATACAGGACGATGAGAGCTTCAAGTGTTGAACTCAACATACCAGAGGTCCCCTGTCCTATTTCTGGCACTTTATAACAATATTTCTACTCAAGCACTAATGTGCCATTCAGTTCGTGGCCCATTTGCCTAAAAAACACTAGCATCTCCCCTGCCAAACATCTGGTTAGCAGTACAAATTAATGGACTGCATAGCTATATATTCAGTTAATGGAATCTGTATATTCAGGCACCTAGGTATATGAAATTACTTCTTGCATTGTTCTTGGGGAAGAGTTATTGTCCCAAAGCTCAACTGGGATTAGGTGCTTTTTTCCCTAAGATACAAGTCTATATCTTTTTATTCCCCCCCCGGCCCTTTTTTTTTCCCACATCTTTTTACAGTTTTCAAGGAAGGTGACAGTTTGCGTCAAGGTTAGGTCGTTTACTGTTTGTTGAAACCCTCAATCCTGTTAGGCACTAATTTTAACAGTAGTAGCAAAGTAACAATTTTATAATGTGTCATTCTCAGTTCTGTTTGGCAAACTATTATCTTACTATTACGATAGACCACGTGTCTTAGGCTGTATGGCTGCTTGTATGGGTTGGGTTATCTTGCTGCATTTATGCTATTTGTTGTTTGCCTTGAAAATTGCTGGTATTATGCTGAAATACATACAGTTCAGTTCTTCCCACATTCTTCATTACAAACATTTAAACTGTGAAATATAGGTAGATCCAGGGTTACATAAATTTTGTGTCAAGATTTATTTGAAATATATGTGAGGAAACATTTTATTGGGTGCCTAGGCAGAAAAATAAAACGGAGCCTTAGTGGTATGTGTTACATATTTTGAGTTTATTTTAGTATCAGCAGTGTAATAACACTTCTGTTAATGTTGCTAAAGGATATCATATATATGCTTTTCTCAGTTTAAATACAAATGGTATTTATGGAAAGCTTAAGATTAAAAATATCTCTGTATTCTTCAGAGAAATGAGACTCCCATTTCCATTCAAAAAAAAAAAAAACAACCAAGACCGATAATCTGGAACTTGCAAAGGGGTTCATTTAAATTCATTCTTCACAAAATTTTTGTGGATGGATGAGATGAGCTTTCTTATTAGGAAAAAAAAAAAGTGATTATGTTAAGGTAGCTTCTTTGTTTTACCAAGGCTCAGTTTTTTGTTTGATAAATTATAACGTTTGAGATTCGCAGCACAGAATTTCAGAACTGGAGTCATTTTACATCCTATTGATAGTGCACTGATATGCTTTATCCTGTTTGACAAGCAGAGCTCGCTCTCTGTTGCAGAGTGGCCATGTGGCACAGAGCCATGAACCTCATGTAAAACAGCTATTTGTCAGCTGCTTGGATTTAGCATCAGAAATAGGATTTCACTCTACTACTGATCCTTACTATACATTGCTATTAAATAATACTATTTTTTTTAACTTCAGAGCAGCATATTTGAAAATGTTTCTTTGTTACCAAAGCTTAGTGGTGTGCTCTGCTTTAGTACTGAATGCAACCAACATCCAGCTTTGTACAGTGCCCTCAAGCTTCACGGTAATATAGGCCTTTGTTCATAAATCTCAGGTATGGTATTTTCAACAAATCTGAACACGTGGCCTCCTTTTCAGCACTGCTAGCTTCAAATCTACAAAAGTCACCTGCTAAGATATTAGAAGGTGAGGTTTGTTTTATCTTAATACATCTTTTTATCTTAATACATCTTTTTATCTTAATACATCTTTTTATCTGTCTTCTGGTTTTTGAGTGCACGTAGATGAACTCAAAATAATATGTCACCATGGTGTTAGAAACGTACCTTTTTACTTGCTTAATTAATAAAGCCTATTTGGCGTGACTTTTTAGGTTGCTGTGCCAGACGTAGGGCAGTCCTGCCAGTGCAGAAGAGCCAGCCCCAGATTTAGCCCGGTTAATTCCTGGCCCCACATTAGCATCCGTGAGCGTGCTGCACCATGCTGCTCCTGGGGCTCAGGTGCTTGCAGGACGCCATGCCAAAGGCATGTCCTGAACCAGCAGCACCAGCAAAACCATGGAACTGGGTCTTGTTTCATGTAGTGTCTTGTCATGGTAACTTGAACAAACTGAGTTTCTGCTTCCCCTCGTGTGAGGTCTTTTTTTGCTGTGATATAGTTGAACCAGCCCTTATTATGATCCACAGATGCATGATTTTGTTGATGAAGAAAATTCTTGTTTTATTCCAGATGTACTTTTGCTTTTGTTGCGGTAAGTCTGTCTAAAAATACTTATTCTTTTGAGTGACTTCTGGTAAATTTAAAATGAGTAACTTAAGCAAAATCAAAATACCTGCTAAGAAGATAAATCCCCTTTTTTCTTTTCGACCAAATCGTATGTGGTTCCTTAACTAATTAGTTATGCCATCTGCTTGCTAGGACTGAACTTCAGCTTGTAGTGAACTGTCTGTCTTAACATTCATGGTCATTTTGAACTCAGTGAGACTTTGAGTAAAAAGAAGAGTATAAATACAAAATATATAAAAAGATATATTTTTTATAAATAATTTCTATTACGTAATAATAAATATATGTATGATTTAAAAAGTGAGTGATCACTGAAAATATAGAACTTTGTTACATTAATTACCAGCAGTGAGGACATTGAACTTTGTCTTGTTTTAGGAGTAATCAAAGATATATGTTAAAAAAGAGAAAAAGAGAAAAACTTGCTAGCTGATATATCACAACTCTTTTGCTAATGGCATTGAATCATTAATCTGATTTTTAAAAAATAATAATTAAAATCTTCATAACCAGGCAGAAGAAAATTTAAAAATACTCTTTGCTTTATACTATGTGTGTGAGACACAGAAGTACAAACAATATTGCTGAGTATATATTTTGTTGTTTTTTTGGATGAAGGAGTTATTCTGCTGCAAAATCTTACTGCTTTTTTCATGCTCTGAATGTGTGTGTATATAATTGTTTAGAATTGTCTAATGTACTGTACACGTAGGCCTTAGGCCCACCAGCTTCAGCTTTCTTCCCACAAGAACAAATTTTTCCAGCATGATCCTGTCTTTAACTGAGATGGAAGCAATCAATATCATTCTTTTTGCCCCTGAATGCTTTAGTTAAAGTATATATTTCATGCGATCCTTTGCACTTACAGAGGGCTTTCTTCCCTAGAAAAGTTAAAACAAACCACACGTGGGTGTAGAACCTAGTATTTTCCTAGCAGGGTGTTAGTCTGCTCATCTCCTCTTGCAGAGCCAGAACACTTACGAAAACCGTGCAGGTGAATGAACTGCAGCTCTAGCAACTGGGGGTCAGCACTTTATCTCCTACCGGGAAATTTCCCCCCCCTTCAAAGAAGCTTTGCTCTGAAGACCTGGCCATCTTATGCTGCAAATTACTGTTTTGCCTAGTGATCAGAAATCAGTAGAAAGCTCCACTGTTTCGAAGAAGCAGACACAGATTTTGCCTACGTTGCAGTCCTATTCTCAAAGTAGGGTCTGGCTGCTTCTGCTTTTATCTAGACTTGCTTTGAAATGTGTTATTAAGTAAGGCATTTTGGATACCACCCGCCACACCTCCCTCTGAGACCCCACTGGTGTGTATCAAAAGGCAGAAAGAGGAAGTCAAGTCTACCAATATTAAAAGATTTCTTAGTGCGGAGGAGGATTTGGTAAATTGGTTAACGTACTTGTATCATGAGTTATTCATAAAGGTAGATTATCCTGATAAAACCTCGTAATTCATATTTTCCTGCTTTTGCTTCTCTGTTGTTTTTTCAACTGTATAAACGTATACAAATACATAAAATGAAAAATTAATTGAGGATGATTTTAAATTTAGAAGATTTCAGAAAATGAAAACTAGATGGGAGAATGTGCGAGTTTATGAATAAGTTAGCGTGGAGTGATCACCCTTCACAGAATAGCTCCACTTCGGAAGATCGTGCCACCTATGTGAAAACTTTCACCTAAGGGTTTGATTCAGTATGGTACCTAAGCACGATTCTAATGTCGTGTGAATATTGTCATCAAAACTGCTTAAAATCAGATGTGTTAAATTATAATATGTACTGAAAAATAAAACCCAAAGAAATGGCATTAGATGCTAATATTGCATTTATCACTGAAGTAATCTCTTCTATATGCTACTTCAATGCCCTGTTAAGCGCAGATGTGGAAATCCATATTAGCTTTTATACTCATGAACCAAGTTTGTCTTGATATGGATTCTTTTGTTTTTGCTGAACTTGTTTCTCCACCGTGCTATTCATTCCTCTTTGTTTGTGATTATGGTTGTCTAGTGATTCACCTTCCTCACAGCTGACGGTGCTGCCTAGAATTCCCATGGATAGTAAATATTTTCCTAGCACTTGCTCTTTTTACTCTGTAGTAGGTATTAGCTTTCTAGTTTCATTTATTTTCATCATCATGCTAAGAAAAATGACAAATGTCTATAAAATTCCTCTTCTCCGGTTTATAAAACAATAACTGATATATTGAGAACAAGACTTCTCTTACCTGTGGCTTATTTCAGGCTTAAAGAATTTCACTGATGTTTTCATTCAGCATCTGAAGCTAGCCACTTCTGAATTAGGCATAGCACAGCTTTGACTAGATATGCCAAGCTCTGTTTTTCTCTGATAGTACAAGATGCCTTATATTATTAGTCTTTTTACTGCTGCAGTTAACTTCAATGGTTTATGAGAAAAAGAAGAAAAAAATATTTATCAAGATCTAAAATGGAGTTAAGTTGTCTACCTGAGGCGCTGAGATGCACCACGCAGATTTGTGAATGCTGTGGACACCTTTGTCAATGTATTAATGAAGGACTGTGGGAATATAACAGTTTTAATCAAGTATTTTAATGGAGAAATTCTGAGTACTTTGTTTATTATACTCTTTATGTTCTGAGCATGGTGAAAAATAAAACAGGAGAATTATTTCATATTTTAGAATGAAAGATGAATTTACCAGAATACCCATTACAACATGAAATGATAAATGACAAAACGTGTGTTTTAATGAGAAGTAAAAATGTCATGACGTCACCAGAATATATTGCAGAACAGGCAGAAAAACAGCTCTTGCCCAGCGTTCCCGACAAGCAGTAATTCTATGTTTTTCTCCGTTAGGAATGAAGAATGTGTTTTCTCTTTGTCATATTTTGTTATATACATGCACACACACACTAAGATACATAATACAAAAGAAGTTTTCTCATCAAGAATCTCTGAGAACTGCATACCAGGATGTAAACTGTTGAAATTTGTTCATTAGAAGCTCATGCTTTGATGACCTTTTTCCTTAAAGCATTGTATTTCTAATCTCTGTTTTGCACGACAGACTGTTCAGCATATTTCTGGTATAGGAGGGTGGCATTGAATGCCATGAAAACCTCATTTAGCACTTGCAGATGTAAGCAGAATGTGTTTGAAAATGTTGCTATGCTCTCTAGTGGATCATTTAGTTATAAGTATCTAAGAAATTAGGATCATCAACAGTTGTAAATTTGTATTTCATTTAACTGAAAGACCTCAAGTAAGAGAAGTAAGACCTCTACTAGTAGTGGGGCTCTGCTGAAGCACAGGATTGTATCTGTATGGAACAGCTCACCGTTTTTGGTACACGTGTTTAATTTTTGCCATACTTAAGGAGTGTCCACATTCTTCAGCAGCTTTTTTTTTTTTTAGCAGACTCCAGTGTTCACTGGCGCAGGCAGCAAGATGATTTTGTCCTCAACCTATCTCACATCATGAGAGATGTCTACTACGTCCCCTCCCTCCTGGCTTCTAAGGCAGTGTCTTTTCCTGTAAGCTGTTAAAAAGCAGATCTTAAAATGCACTTATTCCATCTTGGCCAACAGAACCCACAAAGTGCTTTTATTTGTTTGCTTTTCAGTGAAGTCCTGTGGTGAATTTAGTAAGATGCTTTGGAATTTCTATATTTGCTTCTATAGTCCAAAGAAAGTTGTGTTAAGTGCAATACAAGATTCTCAAGTGTTGAGTGAAATCTAAGGTTATATGCCTTGTATCTTTTAATATTCACAATTTAATCAGTTTCTTTTCCAAAATCAGCTTGTTGTGATAGTATTTCTACTTCTGTTGTTCATTTAATAGGATTCTTTTATTGAAATCAATGACCTTGGCTTTGATCTCTGCTTTTCATTATTCCGTGGTGTGAACAGTTCTGATGAGCTGTCGAGACTGGCACAATAATCACTCCGTTGTCACTGCTATCCTTACTCTCAGTGAAAACTGAGCCACGGTGGTGGCTTTTCACTCTGTTGAATTGCAGGGACCAGCGTTTGCTAGGGAGTCTGAGCATCGTGATTGTGCTTTTTTGTGCTGTTGTTCTGTTTATGATTACAAAGTGAGCTTGTATTTGGCTCGTCTTCATTCTTACTTCCTTTAGTCTATTCAAATCTTTGTTCACTGGCCTACCCTCTTGAGTCTCTAAGCCATTCTTTTCTAGCCCTTTCCTTGCAAACTCAGCTACTGTAATCGGTGATTTCATGGAGACTTTCCAGATAGTTCAGTGGCAGTTAACACTGTGACTTACACTTTAATTCCAATTGTTCTCTCCTTTTCTTGGCCTGACAGTTGTCCTGGATTGAAGGCATGTCATATTGGCTTATTTGAGTCAATTCCAGAGGCATTAAATAAGCATTTTATTATTTCAAGATTTGTATGCTAGAATTTGGCACAAGAGAAAATGGCTTTCCTGAGAAAACTTCGTTGCCAGTGTTCTGGTATTGCTACCTAGTAGATTGGCTTCTTTGTTGTGTGTCCAAAAGAACTGTTATAAGCATTCCCTGAACTGACGAGTGAAGGGATTTTTCTAATGACCAGATAATTGAAGCAGCAGATTTCGACATAACAATTTCCTATCCCATTTTGCAAGACATGCTTTTATTCTTTACTGTAGCTGGTGTCCCACCTTTTGTTGCCAAGTTCTCAACTGAAAGGCTGTGATAACTTTTCCTCTTGTGTCAATGAATGTTCTCATGGAATTCTTAAATTCTGCTCTCTGTGGGTGCTGCAGAAATGTAGTCATCTGCATTTGTCTGCTCTTGCTCAGAGGTGGATGGGTAGTAGATCAATTGTTATTGGGTTGTGCCCATACAAATGATACAATATCTCCATGGATATGATATAAATTATTTCATTGTCTTATTGTATTGGTCTTTACAAGTATATGGTATATGAATTCAACAGGAGAATTAATTATTGCTGTCCTCTCACAGCTCTCAGATTCTAGATTTGGAGTAGATTTAGAAAGCTCTCTTCAATTCTTTGATGGAAACAAGCTTCTCTTCATGTGCATACCTGCCACTTCATGTTCCAGGTGATTGATACCTTTTTTTGTCTTTCTATTCTGCAAATACATAAAATAACAATAATAATAATTAAAAACTAGAATGAGAAATAGGGAAGATAACCTAATTTTGAAATCAGTGGTGGTTTTCCTTGCTCTTGGCTTTTGGCATTAGATAAGATTTAATTTAGTTTCAGCTTTTATGCCAAATTTCAAGGTAATGATGAGTTGTAATTTTATCCATGTTGTTTTGTGCTTTCACAATAACGGCATTATTTATATGATTTCAGTAGATGCTGCATAGCTTTACAGGTTAGAAGACAATGTTCCATACAGTTTATTTGCTTGGGTTGATGTGTAGTTATAACAAATGTAAACAAACATAGATATGGAAGATTGTTTTCTCTGAAATACTGACAAGTCTTCGAAGGATGCATGTGGAATGGCAATCTGAAAAATCTTGAAATGGGTATGTTTAGAAATCGGCATAGTCAGTGTGACGTTTGCATCATGAAGAACAACTAAAATCACTGACTGTGTGAGCGTTAGAACTGCAACAATAAAACTACCACAGGGTTGATGTGGTCAACTCTCTTCTCTAGATGTGTATGTTAATAAAAACAGATGAATCTTTAAGTGGTGTAGTGTTCCGAAAATCATTTTACTCTGACCACAAGCTTAATTAGTGTAATCATCCAAATCCACAGTTCTTAGCATAGTACAAAAAAAAAAAAACTTGATGTGTGATGACTCACAAGAATACAGGAAATTCTTATTTTTTTGTAAATTATCTTACTTTTCCCATCTTATTAAAAGATGATGTAACCTTATGGTTGAAGCATTGGTAGTCAGTCTTTCAACTTGTTTCTAAACAAGGTCAAAACAAATTCTGTAGAAAATATTACTGGCAATTGTTTTTGGCATTGTAATTCAAATAAATCTGTCACTTTTATATTTTCTAAATAATCATGATCAAGATGTGCTGTATTTGCTTCCCTATTAAGGATATTAAATGTGTGTATATAGAAATATGTGTGATGTTTATTCAACACAGCAGATGCTCAGGGGAGAGAATTTGAACTGCTTAATGCAGTACACAGAATGGTAACAGTTTCCTTTCCTCTCCATCTCTCTCTAATGTTTGTCTAAGTTTGTTCCTGCTGCAACATGAGCTCAAGCCTAGCAATAGACTTCTGGGAAACTTTTTTTCTTTATTGCTCAGCTGTCTCAACACCAGTCCTCACCCTGTTCCTCTTCCTTAGTGCTGTATCTGTTACATTTTTTGCTTGCTCCATGAGGCTGGCTAGGGCAGTGAAGGCTGCCTGGAGTCTCCTTGCTTGTCCATTAAGAAGTTCACACCTTTAAATATTAGGAGTTACCCCTGCCTGCCACAATTTTCACTACCCAAATCCAGTTACCTCCAAATGAATCTTGTTTACCTAAGACCTATGATACTATCTTTGCCATCTTTTCTGTCTCCTTTACTCTTACTTGTCTCCTACTGTCTCCTTTACTGGCTCAGGTAAAAATACAAGTCTTAGTTCTTTCATGGAAAAGCAGAGAAAAGTATTGCAGGGAATGAGTGTTTTAATTTCAGTAGAAGCATCTGGTTTCTGTTGCTACAGGTTCTGGATCAGTTAGATGTAGCAAATAATGGACACGGACTGTGTGGACAGTAGTGCCACATCTTAATGTTTGAATTTGTGGCAGGAGTAAATGAATGTTGCTATTTTTGTACTAGTGATCTGACTTGGAATTGTCACAACCCAGGATGTTTGACCCTGTTCTAAACAAGCAGTCCTGCATCCACTTCTTTTCAGGGACAGAGCTCTCTGCGAGCATGCTGGAGGTCCGGCCTGTTGGGGCAGGTAAGGAAAAGAGCAGAATATCCTACAATCAGAGACCAGCTTCCCAGGGCAGCAGCAGGAGGTGGCACAATTGATGGAATAGTGGTGCAGTATGCTTCTTTAGAAAGACTCAGCAATTTTATAAGTATGGGAACCTTTCTGTGATTTTATATATATAAATATCAGACGCATAAAACATGCATATATGTCTATATAGATATATGTATCTTAAAGGATGTTCTCCTAAAGCTCTTCGTTAGTTCTTTCTAACTTGCTGCGAGAGTGAGATACGATATACTTAACCTTTGAGCAATATTTTATTGCAATGTGATATAAAGTTGGCTTGCAGTTTAATTTCTATAATTTTCATTCAAAATTTTATATCCACAAATTAACGTTATTTAGTTGAAGTCAATGCAGAATATGTTCCTCTGACTTCTCTCTTAATATTCACTGTTATTCTTCACTGTTGCTCAAAATGTGAGTGCCATTTTGTTTCCCAGGTAAAATTAGCATTTAATCTGAAATGCTGTAAAAACACTTCTATCTTTTAAATATTGTGATTAAGGGTTTTCTTGAAGAGAACTGAAGGGAGGAAAGGTCACAAAATTATGTGAACCCCAGAACAACCCGGAAGCTGCTGACATTTGGTAGGAACAACAGTTGTAAAATCAGGAGGGGAAAATGGTGATAATAGAATGACAATAGTGGTGCTGACTTTTCACTTGGTTTAAAAAAGAAGTCCAATCTCCCTGGAAGAACACTTGCAGCAGAAGTTAGCATCTGGAGCAGGGACATGATCCTAGTGTGCTGATGAAGGTGTAACTCGGAGTTTCCTCATTCGGAAGAACACCTTTCCTTCCGCGCTGCATTTAGCTCCACGTGTTGGGTTGAGCAGAAATGGCCAACTGTAGCTTTTGGAGACGCTGCTGGGAGGTATTGTGGGTAGTTCAGAGTATATGATCTTCTGCATTTCCACACACTTTACTGTTCTCTAGTGACCAGTGGGTACTTATGCTAGGCAGAGGAAAGTGGAGCTCTACTGGACACAGGCCCCACCTTCATTAGCTCTGTAAATAATGTATAGAAGCTCCATATGCCTCCTTGCTTGTGTATGGACAGGTATCTTTATTCCGTTGCCAGGTTAAAGAGCTCTCACTGTACAAGTAATGAGTTCTTTCATTTTCTGCTGTTGAGTGAGGGGAAGGGTTCGTAGCCTTGATGTGCAGAAATCAGTTAAGTTCCTCTCCCACTCATGGACCTCTGCCTGCACTGAGTGTTAGTGCTAAGAGGATCCCAGCAGCTGGCTGAGCACCTTGCTCAAGTTGCCTGCCAACATGTTTCTGCCTGGTCTCATTCCTTATGTGCCAGCTTTGTATTCAGGAGATTCTGCCACCCTTAAAATATTTGGTCTGTTGTCTGCGTTTAAGAAATTCATAGATTCAGATTGCTCAGGACCAAATTTCTGGTACCTGATTTGCAAGTTTTGTCTGGAGCCACTTTCTTCAGTGCTGCAGGCACAATGGCCAAGGAACATGGGATGAGTGCCAAAAAAAATTACCATACAGTCATGGACACGTATTTTCTTCATACTAGGTAATTACTGAGTTACTGTACAGGTGTGCATGAGGCACTGGTTTCCCTTTCGTTTCTCTAGACCCACCAAAAATTTCCAGTTTACCAGGAATGGGGAGTGAGTAAGCACTAGAATATAGACTGTCCTCCTTTTTCTTCTTTTTATTTTATTTTTAACCCAGTTGGCAGCCTCCCATCTCTGACCTGGTGCAAGGCAGAAAAAGGGCTGTTGGTGTATGCTTTACATTCTTTTCTTTCAGGGGACAAGGTAGTATCTGTGTGTTTTGATCTAAGGTTCATGCTGTTGAGACAAAGGAATGGGAACTGAAATATTTCGTGAATGTACTTTCATTACCTCTACTGAACAAAATATGACGGCTTGGTTAAAAATAGTGTTCAGAAGAGGCATTACTGTGCCATCTGAATTAGTGAATTCTTCACTGTGAGGGCGGTGAGGCCCTGGCACAGGCTGCCCAGAGAAGCTGCGGGTGCCCCATCCCTGGCAGTGCTCAGGGCCAGGCTGGATGGGGCCCTGGGCAGCCTGGGCTGGTGGAGATGTCCCTGCCATGGCAGGGGGGTGGAACCAGGTGGGCTTTGAGGTCCCTTCCAACCCAAACCATTCTATGATTCTGTGATCTGAGCCTGAGAGTTTTTCTAGACGTAAAAATACAGCAAACCGTTCTGGCTGTCATACTTATTCAGGTTGTATTTTCCTTTACAAAATTCTCTCATGCACCAGTGGGAGAGAATGATCTGTTGAGCAGGAGCAATGAAGTAAGACTCAGTCAATAAATTTGATCAAAATGCAAGCCAGTGAAATAATATATTGTCTGGTACAGCTGTTCAGTTACATATACATTGTTCAAATCTTTTCAGAGCTTATCTTACGCACAAATATTTGGGTTTAAGTATAGCATACTAGAAATTAAATCATTTATATGTATTTATAAGAATTTATGACAGGAATTGATTTTTGCTTCAAAATTGTATTCTGAATCCCATACTAAATTTACTTAAATGTATTCTCTTAGTGTTGAGCTCAATATTAGTCATTCTTGTGGAAGAATTCTAAAAAATCAAGACTAACCAAAGAGGACTGTTATCAGCACAATATTGAGCTTCAATGGGAATTTAAAAAATTGAGAAGACTTTTTTTATAGTGCAAAAGAGAAAAACATCATTTCTTTCATTGCAAACTTTCCATTATGTGACTCATTGTCTGCTGTAATGGCATATGTTGCCTTGGTCTGAATTCATGTGCATACAGAGCTGCAGGATGCAGTCAGTGCAGTCACCAAACTATATAGTACTATACAGCTCAGCTAAAAATAGTAAATATTGACTCCTGAGAACTTGTACTTCCTCTAAAATAAGACTTAAGTAGCCCACATTTTTTTTTAAATTTCTTGTCACATTGTATGATATCGGCAATAGCAAGAAATCTCCGTTAATGGGGGCATGATTTATTTTAGAGTTTTTTGTTTGTCAAAACCAGAAATATTTCGCTATCTTACAGGCTTAGCCATTTCTGGAAGCTCTTTGTGGTATTTTACCTGTGAAGATCAGGCTATATGTAAGCTGTGCCATGGATATTACTTATACACAGGTCATAAAAAACTTGTCTGGAAATCTCCAGATTTGTTAGATGCCTTGGGGTGTCATTGTATTCAATTAGAATTTATCACCCTTACAAGATAACTTCTGTGAAAACATTTGCAGTTTGCAGAAGAATATATGTAATTATATAAGCTTTTGGGTAATTATATGTGTATTTTAGTTATTCAGTACATTTAATTACACTTTGTTATGAACTGTTTACAGTTATTATCACTGGGGGAGAGGGGGAGGGGAGAGGGAGGGCAAAGGGAGCTGAATCTGGGGTAAAACCAAGGGAAATTCTCATATTAAAGATTCACCGATGAATCTTTGCAGACTTTCTGCAAATCCAGTGGGTACTTTTTGAGAGTGCTAATGAGTGTCACATCCTGATTACTGCGCTCTTCCCAATACGTTTCCAGCCATACCAAATCCAATCGAAACTGCTAAAATTAACAACAGAAGTCCACAACAGTTTGTCAGAAAAATGTATGAAATTTGTTTTAGTGTCTTACCCTAATTATTCTTGGAAACATTATATATAGATGTTGATTTAAAAACCCTATATATGTTCCCTGATGTATGACAAACTGTACATTGGTCCCCTTAAATCCATCTAAAGGACCATCTATTCCTGAGGTATTTTTTGCATCTCAGTTCAGGGGAAACCATGTAAGCTAACTGCCCTGGCACTGAGACTCCCATTAGAAATTTACTTCTTCACCAACAGCTGCTATGAGCAACCCTTTTTGCCGTGACATGTGCTAGTCCTTTTGCTTTGTGTGAGCTGTGGCCTGTGACATATAAAGTGACTCCAGACACGTTGCAATTTTTGAGAGCAAATAAAGAATGCAAAGTAAAAAATCATTTCTAAAAAAGATTAAAAAGCAATTAATTAGTATGCTTCTCTTTACTTAAGAATTCTTTTCAGGATTTTGTATACTTCAGCCCACTAAGTCGCCTGCCTCTCTGTTATCTTTGCTTTTCATTATGTGGGCAGCCTCTCCTCTGAACCTACCTCCCAGCTCTTGCGGGTTTTGAATTTCTGAGGTGATTTCGTGTTCCCTTTGCTCTCTTTTCACTTGGTCTTGCAAACCCATTCCATCCTGAGAATGGGGCTAGGAAAGCCACTGCAACTTGTGAAGATATTGTCAGTATAAACACTGGGGGGAGGAATATTTTTCATAATACGAGCTTTGGGATGGCACTGATATGAAGGCATCTAAATGTGATAGCAGGCTGGTAGTTACGTATCTTTTGTTTAGCCTGTCTATCTGCCAGCTTACTGTATACTGTTAATATAATTCTGAATGCCTGCATATAAGACAAGTCATAACCATAATGAGCCTGTTTATTTCAAGATATGTAGTGGCATCATTCATTTGCACATTAAAGGAAACTGGAAGAAGTCAAATTCGAGGCTACAAAAGCTTTGTGATGATTATAATGCTAATCTGTATTCACTCCCGTATATAGTGTCACATCTCAAATACTTTAAAAAATTAATTAGTCAACTTTGTTGTGCCACAGATGAGCAGAAGCAAGTGGTTGCTTGCATCCGCAAGCTGTGACAATCTGTGTGCCAACATGACTTTAAAGGAGAGCAGGCCCACCCTCATACCTGATAGCGTACAAGGTTGTGGCGTTTGTGTGATTGTCTTACATTGAATGATGAAAGGATGTTTAAAGTATGGTGAGTAGCAATCCCCATGTTCCTTTACATCCAGTATTTACAAAGATATTTAACTCTTCACATGTATTCTAGTAAGAAGTAGGTATGTGCATGCATATAATGTTAGTGATAAAAATGTTACCGGGACATTTTGCAAACTGGAGAGCAACTGGAAATGTAAATAGGTTGAGTGAAAATTAATCCACCTGCTTATTTGTCATTAGCTAAGAATAAGATGGGCATTTACACAGTTTCTTAACAGAATCGTACCACCATACGCTATAGATTTGCACAGAGGGAATGTTTATTTTCCCACTTTCTGGGCCAGAAATTTCCTCGAAAATTCTAGGTAACTTACCCATCATTCTTTATTTTTTTCCTCTCAGATCATGGCCTGTAAATACTGGCAGCACAGTCTCATATCTGTCTCATATACAATCGTGCTCACTGTTTTCTTGAGGAAGTAAATGCAGAGTGAAGGGTCCAAATTCGGATCCCTCCGAACGCATGCGCTTCGAAGTACAGCGGGCAGAGGCCGCAGCCGCCTCAGCACCTCCCAGACGTGGGACGGGAAGGAGTCAGTATGCGGTGGTATGAGGGGCTCTCAGAGATCCTTTTCTAGGGGGCAGGGTGTAGTTTATCATTTTGAGAGTATATTGTGCACGAAATTATCTACAATGGCAAGCAATTGCACTTCCAGGGTTTTTAGATGTTTTCCTTTGTGTTTTTACAGTTCCTCGTGCACTCTTATGACGAGTACAATCACATCTGTATTTCCTGGTCCTGTGGCTCTTTAGAGAAATTAACCTTGTGCAGTTTTACTGAGGAAATCATTTGCAGTAACACTTCATGAAGATAAAAAAAAAAAAAAGTGCAGAATTGGAAGACATTTTGAATTCACAGTACAGAAAAATGTTGTGTTTTCTAAATGTTACTAAACAAAGAACTGTAATTTGCTTGTGAAGATCTGAAAGCTGATCCGGATTACCTTTGAAGGGAATGTATAGTGAAGCGTCCACGCTGCAGCCTTTACTAGTAATCCTTGTTCATGCTGAAATATTATTTGTGGTAGTAATGTAATTTTTTTATGAATAGTTTAGCATTTCAACAAAGTTGTGAATATGTATATGCACATAAGGCATTATTTTGCCTCAAGACTTTTCCGAGACCTGTTTCTTCTTCATATTTGTAGATGCATTATCATATGTTTCACATTAAACATTGTGACAATCTGAAAAAAAAAAGTGCTAACCTTAAAATGAATACTTCTGCAGTTTAGATTTTTGTGCTTTTTTTAGACTTGAAAAAAATGAGATACGTATTTTGTCCTGGATCTGATGCATCTGCAGAAACTTTCCTTCATTTTAGGACTTTGGATAAGTAATTACTTTTTGAACATTAAACATTTTGAACCTGCTAAGCATCAGTTGCTGTGCAATAATCGTTATCCTGTGCAGTCTGCATTTTGTGGATTTGGGGAGAATACAGGGATCAATTGTTATTTTTATGATAACTTTAATAGCATTTATGCAAGAAACTTTTTTGATGTGAGGTTTGAAGTACCATATCCGTTAGGTCATTACTATTTTAGTTCCACCATAGTTGCACACAAATAATGTTCCTCTTACTATTTTTACTAGTGGTCCTTGATTTCTTATGCTTGTTTCTGAAAGTAGTTAAACATGATTTTTTTTGTATAAGGATAGCAAATAAAATTTTCCACTTATTACGTTGCAAAGTTTTGCAATTAAAATTACAGTGAAAGTGTGTACAGAGACAAGCGTAAGAAATCAAGGACCACCAGTAAAAATAGTAAGAAGAATAGTAAATATGTAAAATAAATATGTAAATAGTAAAATAGTAAGCGTATACACTTTCACGTGTATACCAATGGACATTTGCAAGTTAGTTGCCTCATTTGTGAGCTACTGTAGCTGTATGTACAGACAAAACAATACTAGAACATTCAAGTAATATTAGCAACGTCAATTTCAATATACTACCCTGAAAAGCAAGGTAAAAACAACTAATAACACAAACTGAAGCATTTCAGATGGACGTAATCATACTTAATTCTTTACAGATATAACTTGTGAGCATGGGGCCACAGAAAAAATACTGTAATTTTGAATATATGGAGAATTAATTTGTGAAAACACCTGGTACTTTATCTCACTGATTCTTTCGAGCATCTGTTTTGTAGTTATAGTGCTGAAACCACTTATTTTTGTGTACTCTTACAATTACTCTCATTCTAAAGTTAGCAATATTATGAATGCTTGCAGGATCAGACCCCTGCAGAACATTTTAAATTCTGCATGGTAGAGCAAAACCTTGTGTTTTAGGGTTGTATTTTTTTGATACTTGGGTTTCAAAAATCCTAATCATTTATATATTGTCTCCATTAGATTATATTTAGCAACAGTCTAACATTATGAATTCTCAGATTTAGGTTTCCTTGAGCTACACTTGCATTGCTAGGGCTGTGACGTGATTGATGTTGTTTCTTGTTGGTCATCTCCCTTAGACTCGCACACTGTAAACATTTAAGAATAAAACTGCAGCATGTTTATCATAAATTGCACGATACTTTTCCATCTGAATATGCTTCATTAGGCTCACCTTCTGTAATATAACTGGATCATTAGATGGCATGTAGAAAGAAATCATTTCAGAAGTAATCTGTCAGGCGTGGAGAGCCCCCGTGTGTTTGATGTATAATTGCACTAAAGGTTAAGCTATGTTTCACATATTCTGTATAAAAAGTATTTGCAAAACTATACAGGTACAGGATTACCTTATACTCAAGGTACTACTTTTGGACTTCACCAATCTTCATTTTTCTTCAAAGATTACATTGCTTTTTAATAGTTTCCATAGCACAGAAACTTAGTTCAGGAAATGAAGAATAAACAAATTGCACTGAAGCTTTTCAGCTGGAAGCTTTCTAGCATGACACACATACCTTTGGATCAGTTTAAAAAAATTCAAACAAGCCACACCATTCACTAGAAGACACCTACTTTGCAATTAGTTATTTTTGTTTATTCCTCTGTGAATTAATTTTCTTCATAAAGTAGAAAATTTGAAAATATCAAGTACAAAAGATACAAATGTGGGATTACAGAAATTTCAGTGCTCACTACCCTCACAGTAATACTTCAGTTAATTAATGTTTGTCCCCACAAATATAGCAGAGGGACCAAACTTAGAGAGATACCTTCCTCATGCTTGCTTGCAGGCAGGTAAGAAAGTCATAACAGGGGTCTCTAGTGCCTGAACCGCAGTGAGAACCTGTTCTTCCCTGTTGCAGTTTCTAACACAAGTTTTGCTGATCCCCAGAGCACTTCACAGTGGTCTTGATGCTGCTCCATAGATATTGGTGCTCCAATTACATGTTGCTCCACAGAAAGCTCCTGAAGTAACCATGCTGTCAAACAAGAGGATGGCATCTCAGAGGAGGTTTTGCAGAGGGAATTGCTGTAGTAATGGTTCAAGGACAAGCGGTGGAATCATTTGACCATTAGAGCATTTAAAGAATTTCTCTTGTTCTTGTGTGAGATAGAAGAGAGAAGACCAAAATTGTCTACTGTTCAGAGGGAGCCGTGAAAATGAGTGTATGAATATATATAGGTTTTTATCAGATTAATTAATTCTATAGACCGAAATGGGACTTTATTATTCTCTTTTTCTTTTCTTTTTTTACCTTGGATATAGAAGCTTGGAGTATTATTTTGATCATCTGCTCATCGTCACAACTTTGTGAAATGTGCAGCTTGTTCTTCAGCGGTACTTTCTTTGTCAGTGCTCCCCCCCAATATTTATTCCTAATGAGATAATTAATTAGTTTAAACTCCTTTTCATTACTTGAATAAAGAATTGCGATCTCTGAAGAACAGCACTGAGAACATGTAACATCTGCCAGAAGTGCTGGTCCTCTGATTAAATGGCCTTATGTGCTGCAAAGACTAGAAACAACGGGCCAGAGTTAACGGTGGTGTTCCATGTCTGCTTTAGCTCTGCGTGACCTTGGCCTGGACAGAATGTTTTTGTTAGCCTAAAAGCCAGCAGAGGCAATTGCTCCTGGTGCTGCTTTTAATGTAATTCTGAGCTTAATTGTAAGAATGTGCAGAGATAGAAACCCGATGTAAATAACAGAACTATAAGCTAACCCATAATATTTTGTTGCGTGCAAATGAAAGGACACTATTTTCTTAATCCATGTGTTTTTGGACATCCATGTTTAGACATACAGGGTGGTTTCATTGGAATTTCCAGTATTTCAGTATTTTAACACTCTGAAATGTATTAACTCTGGCCTAGTGGTTAGTGTTTATTCCTTTTCAAAGCGCCGTAGGGTCATTAATCCTCAGAGCCCTCCTGAGAAGTAAGAGATAAGAGATAGGCACTGTAAGTATTATTATCCTAATTTTACAAGTGGGAAAACTGAGGAGATGAATAATTTGGTCAAGGCCACACAGTAAGCCAATGTGAGCTCTGAGGTTTGTTTTGGCTATTAGCCCAGTGCTCAGGCCAGCCCTTGCAACATTCTGCTTTTTAAATTATACACCGCTGTATTGTAAAGTATTTTAAAGTAAAGGGATGCCGTATTTGTCTCATCAACCATCTAGACAGATAGTTCTCTTTTCCCTTAAGGTAGTAAGGTGAGCATGTCCCAAATAAAAACTTTTACAATACAAGGAAAGCCTTATGAAATCAGAATCTGAGTCTAATATTATTTTGCATATTTTCAATGTTCTTCAAGCAAAAATGAACTTTGTCTCTCCTGTCAATAATGGGTGCAAATTCTTTGACTTGTATATGCCAAAAGAGAACAGTTAATAGGAATTATGTTATTAGAGATCATTTTAGTAGTCATCTTTTTAATTGCAAAGCAATGATAATATTGAAAGCTGTTTTACTGAATTTTTCCTTGTTTTTCAGAAAATAGCATATGTGTAGCATGAAAATATATTTTATAGAATTAGAGAAGTCCTCTGAGCAGTATCCCATGATTTTTTCACTTTAGTATAAATGGTTGTGTTCATGCTTTGTAATTCCAGTTGCATAAATAGATGTACTTTGAAATGACAAATTATTTGCTAGCGTACAAACAGTGCTCTTACCTAGCAAAAGATGCCAGTTTTTAATGCCTGAGATAAACAATTTTTTTCTCTGTTCCACAAATGGGTTAATTGTACCATCTCTCGATGAAGGTGTTTGGGTTTTGCTTCAGTTCCAGCCAGTCTTTTTCGTAAAAATAATTGTCTGCAATATTGTTGTTTTTAAACAAATTCAGAATTTCACTAGAGTTATAATTCAGTCAAAATGGTTAAATAACATCGATGAAAATAGCGAAGCCCTACAAACTTTAGCAGCATGTTTAACATTTGGGAAAAAATACCTCCCCTTGCCCGCCGTCCTTGCCCGTAGGCTGCGGGGCTTGGCTGAGCGCGTGTGCCACGGCTCTTATCTCCAAGTAAAGCACGATGACTTCATCGGATGCATGTGCTGCAATCCCTGCCAGGCATACGGCAGGGGGAAAAGGACCCAGAAGGGCTTCCACGCCTCGTGTCAGCCTGTAGAGAACCGCACGCTGGGGGTCGTTACTGCTGTCCCACAGGCACGGTGAATCGCCGGCGCCCCGTAAGTAGCCGGAGGCGCTCCCGTCCCGCCTGCGGGGGCAGCTCGGTGCCCTGAGGTGGACGCGGGCTCGGAGGCTGCGGGGCGGCCGCGGGGCCCGGGCTCGGGGCGGGCACTTGGCGGGGGCGAGCGGCGGTTCCCCCCC
>VXAL01014693.1:2280-20870 GCA_013399475.1 Chauna torquata
AATTACATATGTTAAGAAAAGTCAACTGTATTAGAGATCTTAATGATGCAGTATTTTTGGTCTATGCACAGTAACAAAGCCCTGAATATTGTCATTATTTGGGGAGAGTTCCAACGTGAAATTTGCGTTTCTCTTTATTTGAATGTTTTGACTGAAGCTGAGCAAGGGAGTTCCTGAACGTATGCTAGTTTATGTGACATGCTGTATGAAATTTTGTGCAGTCACTCTTATTTCCTTGTGTAAATGAGGTCTTATTGTTCAATAAGACCCATTATAAGCAATTACAAAGGTAAGTGCTGTCAATGCATTCTGCCACCAGTTTCTCAGAGTATGAAACACTTCCTGAAATACGCGTTATTACTGTTATAGGGTAATATAACGCAGCTTCTGTGTTGGCACTGAAAGTAGCTACTTTATAATGATGACAAGTGAAAGTACAGCCAAAGGTCACATTAAACAAGAGATTTCTTTAACACCTCACCCATTTTCTGGATGTGGTATGAAAAA
Organism: Chauna torquata; assembly: GCA_013399475.1. NCBI lineage: Eukaryota > Metazoa > Chordata > Aves > Anseriformes > Anhimidae > Chauna > Chauna torquata. Next base: position 2,788 of record VXAL01014693.1, read on the forward strand.
TAGCTTTTTTTTCTCCCTACTGTACAGTATTTATAAGAAGAAGTTACCTTGAAATATTTTTTTATGCCTTATATGTTCTTTGTTCATGTTTNTTTCTCTCTCCGGTGTTAGATGAACAGCTTTAGATAATGATAGCTAGTGATTTTTACTCTGCAGCTTGCTACCATCGTATAAAACGAAAATCTATCGTATNATGCTAACTATGGTGCTGTGTATGTGTTTGAAATTAGCTTAAATTTTGGGTGCAGTTAGGCAATGTAAGTAGCATTTCAGCATACTTCATTTTCTGTTTTGCAAATTTGCTTATAGGCATTGCTCTAAGTTTTTGAAAAAGAACTACTGATGTGCAAAGTGATATTTATACTGATGTTGCAGGTCTAACTATTATTTTATTTTTTTCTTTCTTTTTAAGAAGCAATTTTTTCCTGAAAATTGCAGTCTGTTCAGAAATACAGAAGTGAACCTATCCATGTTGACAGACAGTTTCTTAGCTCCATTTTAAAGAGATCCTGCAAGTAATACCAAAGGATAATTTAGGTTCTGTGCTCAATCAGTTCCTTGTCTTACACTGAAACGGCCAACCAGGGTGCTAAAAAAGGGTGTCATTTTAAAAATGTGAATAGTCATGTATCAGATCATGAAAATGAAGCTGGCCTGTTTCACAGAGGTTGCTGAACATCTAAGAGGTGCTGGTTGGGAAGCCTAAATCTGGTGTATTATTAATAGGTGTATTTCTGTTCTAATTTAACTCCATAGAAATCGCAGAAGCCATATTAAGCTCTTCTTCAATTTATTCCATACAGATAAAAGAATTTACATGTCATGAGTCATGTATTTCCTGTTGTATCTTTAATACATCCATTTTTAGTATTTTTCTTGCTTCTCTCCTCTATTGGTATGCTTAGAGAGTCTGTGTGTAGGAGCTTGTTATTTCAGCCATGAGGCAAGGAGGAGTTCAAATCAATAGCAGTGTGTTGTTGACACTAAATGATGTTTCTTCTTGCCACAATAAGACTTGATTTTGTCATCCTAATGACGCTAGCATGCTTCACAGAATAGGGATCAGCACTCTCCAACTCTTACAAGTAATAGAAAAGTCCTGTGACGGAAATACTAGAGAAATACTCTAGTATTTGTAACCAAACACATTAGCTTTGTAAAACAAATATTCCTGTTACACTTCATAGGAGAGCTGCTTTGCAATGCATTATGGAGGTCTGCAGTGAAGGATGTAGGATTGATCAGAGTTGACAGTGATGAAAGTGTGATGTTTTAAAAAGAGATAACAAACTATTTAAAATGTAAGTTCAGATAAAATGTGGATCCTAGTAAGACCTCAGCTTTAAAAAAAAAATAGAAAAAAATACCTCAAACTAGTAGAAATTCTGTATGTTCCACAGAAAAGTCTTTGCTGTACTGCTTAGAAGGAGAATGTCTGCATCTGCGAGAGGATAAAGGTATAGCCAGGAAGAAGTTGCCACAGTAGGTCCAGTATTGCCCTCTATATCATGGTCATAAAGGAGTGCACTGTTGTTCTCAATTTGAGCAAAGGATCTTATAGGGAGATGGGAGCTGTAGGAAGATGTGAATTTGAGAAGAAATAGTGTAACCATAGGAAGCAATAGCATGATGATAGGAACTTAAGGGCATAATATGGGTAGCAGTAGTGTTTTTCTGAGAAGCGCAGGCTCTTTTGTGTTGGACATCTGTGAGCAATAGCAGAGATGAATCATCCTATTATATTATTAAAGTATCCTGCTCTTTACATATTTGTAAATTCACATAAGTGTCTTTCACTGTATGGTAGATGTGAGGTGTTTTTTTTTTCTTTTTCTTTTTTTTTTAATCTGAAAGAACATTAGAGATTATGGCTGCATGGTTAAACATTCACGTAATAAATTGTGAATTTTAGCTTGACTGTTGAACCCTAGCAGCCTGTTCTGTGAAAGCCTTTTGATAATAAGCAGCTTTATTACTAGCTACATACATGTATCTTTTCTCTTCTATTTGCAGGTTTTCATTCTTTTATCTTTTTATGCAAAACATAGGCTCTCAGGTTTTCATAATGTAAGTTGTATTACAATATTTCAGGATGTTACGTTATCTCCCCTTCTGCTTATCTCATTTTTTCTCTGTGATTTTTGTAAGGCCACCTGACATTAGATCATCATCATATCTGATAGTTTTTCATCAGATATGGAGATATGGAGAGGAAACGCCTCTTATTCTGCTGGCAGTGAAAAAAATCCTCGTAAGAATTACAGTAACTGTTTATATTTCAGTAATGCTAGTAAAAATTGTATAAACTTCAAGCAACCTTCTGTGGGTTTTTTGAATATGTGTTAACTGCAGAAAATGAGTAGTATCCAAAAGAAGATGACCAGTAACTTTGGAGTTATAGATCACTGAGTTTATCCACCTCAAATCCAGAAAGTTTTTGATGATTCTCTTTCTCATTGAAATACGTCTTAATGAATTAAGTAAAGTCTACATCAGGAGCACTTTGCTAGCTTGGTTATACTAGCAACACACTTCTACTTCAGATGCAGCATGCTTGCAGAGTGGTAGTCAGAATAGCTTAGTCCTGTTTACGCATCTCCTACTTCTTCCTTGTGTCCCCAGTGCTGAAAGAAGCTAAAAATCAATTTTGCTAATGTAACTTACCCTTGTTTGCATAAAGTTAGCACACACGTGGAACACCACCACCGTACTCTATCCTGCCATGTGTAGGTAAAGATGTCTACCAGAAAGAGCCTCTAACATCTTATCAGCAATACAGTGAAGATGCAAGAAGTTCAGTGAAGAAAGCTGTGCCTTGTATGGTGACTTGTCTCTACTGAAGCATGTTTTTACCTTTCAGCTGAAATTCTGATCTTGTAGACATTTGGGCGCAACTTATGACAAGCTAATAGTGGCATTGAAGTTGATGAATATAGTCTCTTACAGCATTTATATTTAGTAACACCAATTTTAGACTATTTTCTTTATCCCAGGCTCCTGCATTTGACATACGGTTATAGTTGGATTTAGTATTCCTTGTTAAAGGAATATTAAATGCTTGTGAGGATCAACATGCATTAAAAACATCCCATAAAGTGGTTACGAAAACAGCAGAAATACCAGATGCAAAGACCTTTCCTATTTTTGCTATTTTTCTATTTTTCCTTTTTTTTTTNTTTTTTTTTTTTTTTCTTTTTTTTTTTTTTTGGCTGCTGCTGTTTACTTTTTTGGTAACAGCCATGTTTAAGTTGACAAGAGTTTTCAAAGAACTTAGGCGTCTGAGATTGTCCCATTTCATCATATTCAGTCAATTCTGACATTTGATTAAAAAATCATGAACTCTTTAGATTAATACTGCAAAACTTAACTTTTGCACTGTAAGCTTTAACATGGCCTTCATACGATTTGTGGATTCAGGTAAACAAGTAATTCTTTTGGAATTACAATATCTATTAATAGACTGAAGTTGGTGTGTATAGGTAATCTAGAAACTTAATGTATAAGCTTTTAATTGAAATTTCTCCTAATATGCAGCCAACAATGAAATTGTTGCTATTATTTAACTAGATGAATTTACGAATTTACTTTTTTCTGTTCCATACAGAACTGAGGGTTTTTTGTTTTGTTTTGTTTTTTACTATGCAACTCCTCACCATGGTATGTCTAAGCTATCTCTTTTTCAATTGGTTCAAAATATAAAGCTTATTATGTGTTGAAACATCTTAATTCCGAATTTTATAAAGTACCGTTATCTTTAAACATTTTCTGTTTGCTTTGCTATGGCTACTTGTTCTTAATAAATACCTGCACTATCTAGGAGGGAAAGTAAAAGCAGCTTCTGCGTGAGAAGTATATTTTGCTAACAACTTGAAAGAGTATATTTTGTTCATCTTAAATCACCTAAAATCTACAGTACTTAAGACTCTTTCTTAGAGAGAGACTTGTATTGTGTGCATGTGCATGCAATACATTCTTAGAAGAATTAGTAAAACTAAAGGCACATCTGAAGGCATATTGTGCATTTTCAGTGAAACATATTTTGAATAAGTAGCTAATCTATTGAGTAGAGTTGTCCGTGCATTCTAAAGATATTTTTTTCTGTGCTCAGACAAATCAAGATAGTAATCATTTATAATTTCTTGCCTTCATGAAAAGAAGTGATGAATAATATGATTGGAAGGAATGCATGAGTCATGAAATGGGGAGCTGGGCAATCATGGAAAAATTCACTTTAAAAACTCCCTTCTGCTTACTAGAATTCGTGATGCGAGTTCAGTTTTCTGTAACGTAATCCAGAGATTCTTATGGTAGAGGTTGTAGTAATAGCCTTGGATGGATGAACAACTCTGTAAGTCAGTTCTAATATTGGTTGGAGGGTTATAAAAAGGAGTCCTTTAACTCTCAGCTAAAAGTGATTGTGGATATAGTGATGATCAGAGGACACTTTCTCCTCTGACCCCCAAGTGAATGTGAAAATAAAATGTCTTAAAATATAGTGCAGTTAATATGGAGTGAATGTAGACCCTATGGTCCCAATAGTATCTGCAGTAATATAAAATAGCTTTTAAGAGCTGTTAAAATATTGATAACTTGGTAGAGCACTTCAGAAGTTCTTACCTCTACTTCATATTTAGTCTGTGCAGTCAGTCAACATTCCTACTCTTTTCTGTGGTTGTACAACTACACATAAAAGAGAATAAAAACAAGTATTGAAACTGAATAAATGACTCAATTTGTCATAGCTCCACCCACAAAAAAATTCCATCTGGTTTTCAGCTTTCCTCCCATACTAAAATCATCACTTGCGTATTACAAAAATTGCTCAGTAGCATGAAGCACCAACTCTGTATCCCAGGCAAGACTCGCATAAGCAAGTGGTGTTCTCCCTGCAGTGACCCTGGCCTAGGCAGCCTAGCATCTGCCTCTCATTTCTTTTCAGTGACCCAAGCCAGATTTCTTCAAAGCCTATTGCCGATATTCTCCCTGCAGTCACTCATGCTAATTTCTTTTACATGCTACAGCTGTTTTTTTGGAAGATCTTTTCCCTTTTTCTGTTCTGAGTCACTCTTTCTGTAAATTTGAACAGGTGAATCTTAAAATTCTTGGGTTGTGTTGAGCATAGGATTGCTTTGGTTTTCTTGCTTTAAAGCATATGTCAGCACTATAGGAAAAGAGCAAATTAGATTTACTCTCCAAAGAAAAGTTCAGTCTTGCCTGTGGTTCTTACAAAGAATCCTGATCTTGAACTGAGCTAATTACATTCATTTAACTTGTTGAGAATCAAGGTGAAGCTGTTGGTGGAGGCTTGGGACGTGGCAGAGTTCAGAAGCATGCAGAAACAAGGGAGATATTTTGCTCTGTGAACTGTGTGAAAAATTATGTAGTAAAACACCCTAAATGAGAATAAAAATCTATTAATGATATAGACTTTAATCAATAAGATCGAGCTGTCCTCTGGAAGCCGTTATTGCTGAATAGTTAAATGCGAAACAGTAAAGTATAAGTTTGTTACTTCTGGAGAGAGAAAGCTCAGCTTTCACAATCATTACTGATGGAAACTATGGAATATCTTTTAGAATGGCAAATGCCTTTTAGTAAAAACCAAAAGTCTGTTTTTTCTTTTTTTTTTTTTCCCTCTCCATAAGACATTCAAATATTAAAGTGAGTCAGAGGTTTTTGATTCTCTGCGCTTTTTTTGTAGTGACTATATTTTATGAAACTGTGCACCCTGCTGTCATTCTGCAATCTTAAGAATTCCTTTGAAAACTCCAAAATTATTTACGTGGACAAGTGATTTAAGAAAAAGTACTATGGCTACTACTGAGTGGCTAGAATTTGTTTTAGTAGCTGCAAATTTGATGAGCATAATGTGAACAGTTTCCCCAGTATAAACTGAAGCACAGTAAGTAAGGATGATTGATAAGGAGAATCACTTCGGAATGTGAAGAAGGTAGACTTGCCCTTTCCCTAGCCATGTGTTCTCAACCACTTTTATGCAGGCTGCTAGTTGTGCATCCATGCAGTCTTTTTTTGCTGTATTAATTTTAATCTTTATTAATTTTCTGATCTGTGTTACCAGTAGTGCTGGTTCAAGGAAGGAGTGAGAAAAAGACAGCTGAAGAGAATAGGAGGCAGTCACAAACCAATACTCTGAACCAGTCCTGAGCCAGTGGCTAGCTATGGTGGTAAAAGATCCTGCTGCCAGGTATGTAAAATGCATAGGGTGATAATTGCTTACTGTCCCTGAAGTTTATCTCACTGTGTTTTACAGCAGCAGGAGCACAGACTATAACATTTGGTCACTTCAGACTCTGATATACTAATTTCTACTTTTGTTGATCTTCAGAAAGTGCAACATCATTTTAAAAACAGTTTTCTCAGAGACCAGAAAACTACTGCAGAAAAAAAAATCTGTATTTTCTGAAAGGAATGAACCATTTGGCTTAATATGATAGGGATTTTCTTAAGTACCTTCCCTGTGATGCCGTTTCTGCAGAGTTCCAACAGTTGTCCAAGGTAAAACCTGATGCAAAATTTATAGGGCTTAGTTGACATCCTGCGTATAGAAATTCAAATTTTATTGTAAAATTTTTTTTGTGTATTTCTCCGTTAGTTCATTTGCTTTGTAAGCCTTTGGTTCTTAACGTTTGCCAAAACTTTTTCATAGGAATTCTTCCCACTTCTTGTACACTTGTATTACTAAAGTGAATGAATGCACAAGTCCACTGTGTTCAAAATGTCATGCTTTAGCTAAATTCAAGATACATGTCCCTGCGTGTGCATATAATGTGATTTTAAAGAAAGATTATTTTTTTGCGGTTATTTCATTAAGATCATGCTGTCAAGTACAGTGTTTTGTTCACATGATGCTTTCAGACAAAAACAAACAAAAAAAATGCATATGACAATATTTGAAGAAATCAGCTTAATAAAGAGATTTGGGAAGACCTACATTAACAAACGAGTTAAGGTCCTCCATAAGCATCTACTGCTGATTTCTGTATAGCACTAGTGATGTGTAAATATCCATTGAATACAAATAACTTGAGCAAAAACATTTATGGTTTCCCATAAATCAAATTACAGAATCACAGAATAGTTGAAGTCAGAAGGCACCTCAAGATCATCTAATCCAACCCCTCAGCTCAAAGCGGGATCAGCTAGAACAGGTTGCTCAGGACATTGTCTGTTTGGGCTTTGAATATCTGCAAAGATGGAGACTGCAACCACTGTGGGCAACCTTTTGCAATGCTTTGATTATCCTCACTCTAAAATAAGTTTCTCTTACATTGACATGGGATTTCTTGTATTTGTGCCCATTATCGCTTGTCTGTTCACTCGATACCACTGAGAAGAGTCAGGTTCCATCTTCTTTACTCCTTCCCACAGGAAATTTCCACTTATTGTAGTAAGTCCGTGCCTCTCTTGTACTGAGGAGCCCAGAATTGCACACAGTACCCCAGAAGCATATCACCAGTGCTGCGTAAAAAGCAGTAATCACTTCCCTCAGCTTTCTGGTAACACTCTTCCTAATGTAGCCCAGGATGCTGTTGACCTTTGCTGTGAGGATGCATTGTTGTCTCATGTTCAACTCAGTGTCCACCAGGATGCCCTGGTCCTCTTCTGCAAAGCTGCTTTCCAGCCTCTTGGCCTCTAGCCTGTGGTGGTGCATGGGGTTATTCCTGCCCAGGTGCAGGACTTTGCACTTACCTATGATGAACTTCATGAAATTCCTGTTGGCTTATTTCTGCAGCGTGTGAATGTCCATTTGAATGGCAGCACAGCCATCTTCTGTATCAACAGTTCTTCCCAGTTTTGTATTATCTGCAAACCTGCCGAGTCTGCAGGGTCATCCAGGTCATTAATGAAGTTTTTATTCAGTACTGGATGCAGTACTGACCCCTGGAGCACATGACTGGTGACTGTCGCCACTGGTGACATCTGGACTTCATGCCGCCAATTACAACCTTCTGAGCTGTCCTCGTTTCAGCTGGGATACAGTTAATTTTCTTCCTAGTAGCTGGTATGGTGCTGTGCTTTGGATTTAGGATGAGAATAATGCTGGTAACACACCGATGTTTTAGTTGTTGCAGAGCAGTGCTTACACAGAGCCAAGGACTTTTCCGTTTCTCACACTGCCCTGCCAGTGAGGAGGCTGGGGGGGCACAAGGAGCTGGGAGGGGACACGACCAGGACAGCTGGCCCAGACTGACCAAAGTGATGGCGTCACGCTGAACAATAAAACGGGGGAGTTGGCCGAGGAAGGGGGGGCCGCTGCTTAGAGTCTGGCTGGGCATCGGTCGGCGGGTGGTGAGCAATTGCATTGTGCATCACCTTGCTTTGTATTTTTGTTTACCATTATTTATTCTCCCTTCCTTTTCTGTCCTATTAAACTGTCTTTATCTTAACCCATGAGTTTTTACTTCTTTTTTTCCAAATTCTCTCCCTCATCCCACTGTAGGAGAGAGGTGTGGAGTGAGTGAACGGCTGTATGGTGCTTAGCTGCCTGCCCGATTAAACCACAACATGAGCCCAACAGTTCAGACAGCTATTTAGTCTGTACTTCATCAGTGTTAAAAGCTTTACTTGAGGTAAACAACATACACTGCTCTCCCCTTGTCCACAAACCCGGTCATCTTACTGTACATAGAGGACTATCAGGTTGGTCACACATGACTTCCCTTTCATAAGTCCGTGCTTATTCTCCCTGATCGCTCTTTTGTTCTTCATGTTTGGAAATAGTTTCCAGGATTATTTTCTCTGTCACCTTCTTGGTGATTAATATGAGGATGACTAGCCTGGATCCTCTTTCTAACTGTTCTTCAAGATAGGAGTGGCATTTGATTTGCTCAAGTCCTCAGCACCCTGTCCTGGTCACCATGCCCTTTCAAAGACTATCAAGAATGGCCTTACAATGAGATTAGCCAGCTCCCTTAGCATTTGTGTATCCATTCCCTCAAGGCCTGTGTACATCCATTCTGTTTAAATATTCCCTAAGTTGATCCTTCACCACCCTGGGTGAGTCTACCTTGTACTGGACTTTCACACTGGCTTCAAGGATCTGGGATTGCTGAAGGCTGATCTTGCCAGTAAATGCTGAGGCAAAGAAGACATTTAGGATCTTCATCTTTTCCTTGTCCTTTGTGACCAAGTTCCCATTCCCATTCAGTAGTGGGCGCATACTTTCCCCAATCTTTCTTTTGCTGCTGATATACCTGATACCCTTCAAATCCCTTTCTACGTTTACCTTCAGCTGGGCTTTGGCTTTCCTAATCCCACCCCTACATACTTGGACATTGTCTCTGTATTTCTCTTAGGTTACCTGTCCCTGCTTCCACTTTCTGTACACTTTCTTTTTTATGTTTGAGTTTTGTCTGTTGCTCCTTGTTCATCCATTCAAGTGTTCTGCCACCTTTTTGTGTTTTCCTGCTTTTTGGGCTGAACCATTCTTGAACTTGGAGGAGAACATCCTTGACAATCAAACAGCTTTCCTGGACTCTTCTGTCCAGAACCATCTACAATGGGATTCTTCCAAATAGATGCTTCAACAGGTTAAAGTCTGCTCTACTGAAGTCAACTGATCCTACTTTTGTTTTTTTTACCTCCTCTGGGGATGCTAAACTCCATCATCTCACAGTCACTGCAGCTAAGGTTGCCCCCAGCCTTGATACCACTGATCAGTTCTTGATTGTAAGTATGCTGTCTAGCCTCCCACTCATCTGCTCCTTGACAGTTTGTGTCAGGAAGTTGTTGTCAGTGCACTCCAGAAAACCTCTGGGTTGCTCCTTCCATGCTGTGTTGTTCCTCCAGCAAATACTGGCATGGTTAAAGTCCATGAGGACCAGGGTCTGTAAACATGAGGGGAGTCGTAGGGAGTGTTACCCCAGGGATTGTTCCAGTCATAAACAAAGTCATTAAAGGTAAGAGGAAACCATTCCTTTTCAAAAGGGAGAAGAGGTACAATACATGGAATAGGTTAGAAAAACAGTTGTCTGATATTAGGAATCAGTCATTGGCCTGATAAGGTAGAAGGGATTTGGGGTAGGGAACTTATTATTATCCAGGTATTGTATATGAAGCAAGAGATTAGCAGGTATTTTGCTAAAAAGCTTAGAAAATTGCAACTAAATACTTTTCTTCATGCATTATTAACAATGCTTCTGTGGAAACATGATCATCCTCAGTATATCTTTTTGACAAGCCATTCCACAAAAATTTCTACTAACAGATGATTAAATATATGGATGGAAGAGTGGAGGAGGAATGGGTAACATGAAAGAGTTGCCAAAAATCCTGTGATGCAAGGTTACATGTCACTGATTGTTTTCTGATATTGAGTCTTTTTCAGTCTTTTATCTTTAATTTTACTTTTAAGATATATTATTGTTATTAGAGCCACAACTAAAGTTTAGTGATTTATCTTTTTTAGGAACGTTAGAGTAGGACTGTTAGAGCATGCGAGAGGCCTCACATGCGGTGGTATGTGGAGCTTCGGAAGATGCAGTGTTCTAGCCTTCTTGCATTGTTCTCAAGTAGACAGTGTGACCGTAATCTTTACAACTTAAGAACAGCAGACACAACAGAAGTGCATTCCGTTCATTCAGTACAAGAGGCATTACTTGTTCCCTACGGTTGTGTCTACTAACCTGTTAGCTAAAACGTGATTAGAAGTTGAGTTGGTTTCTTTCATGCTGCCTTTTGTTTAGCTGATTGCAAGGGTAGGTTACTCCATAAGTATGGGCATTTCCTTACATAGAGCTAAACACTTACTATGCCTTTTATTTGTTGTATAAAATAGCAAAATCAAGTTGTTTGTATAACACAATTTTCTGCAGAATACTGAAGAAATCATAGCGTATGCTAGTGTTGGTATGTACTCAAAATGACCGTTTTATTTCAGGCTTAGGCTGTACTTCCCCAAGATGTGGGCAACATTAATGAGGCCTGCTTCTGCTACTAAATAATAAACCACCTTTACTCTCTTACGTAATGTCATTTTGTGTCTTACCTCAATTTATTTCATCCATTTCAGTCTTTGAGGATGATTCTTACATGTACAAAGAACAGAAGACTTTACAGGAGGATAGACCCGAATGTCTGCAGATAAAAAGCTATGATAATGAAATTTTTTATTAAAAATCAAACTTCTACATATTGCTGGCTTGGCTGGACTGACTAGTTGAGTGACTTAAGGGTTAAAACTAAAAATCAAACAATCAAAAGCCTCCTTTAAGAGAAGGAGGAAAATAGGATATTTTTACAATTTTTTTCAAGTATTTCTAGGTTGATGCGGTTTACTTTTATTGACGAGACGTTTGGGAGTGAGCTGCTTGGGTGTTTTGTTTTGTTTTTGTTTGGTTTGTTTGTTTGGTTGGTTGGTTTTGTTGTCTGTTTTTGTTTTGGGAATTTTTTTCTCTCCAGAGTCTTCAGGTAGTTTTGAACCTTTATGGGTACTATTTCAGATGACTCAGAGGTCAGTCACTGGCCAGACTTTAGTTTGTAACCCTGAATCAGAGTTATCTGATTCTTAATAGCTTGCATGGATTTTTACAAACGTTGTTTTATAGTGAGTATTTTTGCTTAAAATGATTTGCAAGCACAGGTTTTGGAGGGAAAAGAATTCTGAGCATTTTCCTATATGAAAGTCTCTCTCAATTGTTTTAATTTATTGATAACTTCTTGTTTAACGTTCCTTTACATAAATTTACCTATCAGGATTCGTAACTTTAGCTTTCCTTGCATACCTTGTAGTCAGCTTTGGTTGCTATTTTTTTGGTGATGGTGGACAGAAAAAGGGTTTTGGTAGCTCAGGTTAAAATGGAGAATCTCGGAGTTTGAACCTGTACTTTCTGCCAGAATGGTAGTGTTGGATGTGTTGTTCATTTGTATAGCCCAGAAGGCATTGCTGTGTGAGTCAGGAGATGAAAAGTTTGGTTCCTGATTCACTGCCACATGCACCCTGTGGCCCTTCTCTGCCTCACTTCTCTATGGAAGAGTGGAGATGACAGATCTACTGAATGGTAAATGCAGATAAAACAGAGCGTAATTACTAAGTGTTCCTTTCTTCTTTATCTCAAGGTTTTGTCAGAACTTGCAAATTATTTTTGCAAATATTTTAGAAGTATTTTTACAAATAGCTGTAATGGAAAAAAATATGAGGGGAGGAAAGTAGAATGATGAAGGTGAAAAATCACACCAAGAGTGACTGAGAGAGAAAATCTGTGAACACATGCTGTAGGTGAGGACGTTTTGTCAAAACTGACTTTTGGCTGCATGATTCTTGTTTTGGGATAAGTACAATTATAAATTTATCCAGTAGTTTCTGAGGCGCGTTTCTTATAAACAGACATTATTGATTGTAGATACACCCAGATCTGATAGGACCGTAAAGAAATGCTATTAATTTATCATACACTGGGAATTATGTATAAGAATTTTTCATACACTTTCTTTCTATTCTTGTAAAGGCAGTGAAGATTTCAGTGAAACTTCCCAATTGTGTAAATTGTGGCTGATTCCCTGTCCTGTTCCCATGGACTGCATGATACTTCTGTCCTCCTTTTTTAAATCTCAGTGTCTTGTCCCTTTTTAGTTTAACCTTTGAAGATAGTCTAAGGCATTGAAGCCTCATACTAAGGGAAATGTGTCCAGGTCTATTTTTTATCCAAGTGAAAAAGTCCATGCACTTCTTCAAAGAAGATTCTGTAGTAAGTTGGCTTCAAAAGGTAAATAACAATACAGCTTTCTGGATCTCTTTATTTATCGGACCTATATCCAGAGTGTACAAGAAACAGGCAGCATACTTGGTAATTTTTTTTTGTTTGTTTGTCCTCAGTAAGTACTTCCTTATGAATCTAAGTAACTGACAGTAAGGCCAAATGACTTTTGGCTCTGTGATTTGTTGCCGGGATCAAGTGTATTTTTGTCTTTGGTAGGTTTTCTAAAATACACTCCCTCTGTTAAGATCAGCGTTCTTTGAAGTCTTTTTTGGCCCACCTGCTGGGGAAAGCATAGATAACAGTACCTTGCCTGTCATTTAGTTTCTCCAAGTTTTGTTTTATTTACAATACTGCTTTTTGTTAATGTTTGGGACAGTTTTAGAACACCCCTTGTCATAGTGATAAAATGCAAGAACTCATGGGTTGGGATGAAGACAGTTTTCTAGGTAAAGCAAAAGCTGCGCATGCAAGCAAAGCAAAACAAGGAATTCATTCAGTACTTCCCATGGGCAGGCAGGTGTTCAGCCACTTCCAGGAAAGCAGGGCCCATAATGGGTAACGATTTCTTGGGAAGACAAATGCCATCACTCCCAATGTCCGCCCTACCTCCTTCTTTACCCCAGCTGTTATTGCTGAGCATGACGCCACATGGTGTGGGACATCCCTTTGGTCAGTCTGGGTCACCTGCCCTGGCTGTGTCCCCTCCCAGCTCCTTGTGCCCCCCCAGCCTCCTCGCTGACAGGGCAGCACAAGAAGCCAAAAAAAGTCCTTGGCTCTATGTAAACACTGCTCTGCAACAGCCAAAACCATCACCACTATTTTCATCAAAAATCCAAAACACAGCATTGTATGAGCCTCTACGAAGAAAATTAACTTTGTCCTAGCCAAAACCATGACAGAAAAACATAGTATAATTAATTGTTTTCAAGTAAATCATCTTAAATTTCCTGTATCTGTGAAAAAATTTTTGCGCTGTTAAAAGTACAAATATAGTTGTGATTTGCATGTCAGCTATTTTGGACTTGAAGTTCATACTGTACTTTTCTCTATATTGAGATTAATGATGAGAAAAAGGGTAAGGCATTTTTGTTATGGCCAATTTATTTCATTTCAGACTGTATTATCATTTGGTGAAAGCCCTATTGATTAGCCTTCATAGCTTTACAGAGCTTTTCTTCTAAGCACTTAAAGTTTGAGTTGTCTCAGTCCCATAGGACTGAAAGAAAGCTGTTAGTACCATGAAATTCTTCTTCTGTATGTTTCCAACAGCTTGAAGCCTCTTCTTGGAATGCAAAATATTAGCACATTAATGTTATTAACCCCTTTAGTACAAAATGCGTTTGTAAGTAAAAATATTTTTTATATCTTCAAAGTCTGGATTGTTTCTTCTGTATGAATACAGTTTCTTAAAGCTGAAAAATGTGTTGCTGTGCAGCAAACAGATGCTGCTCTAACAATGCAATACATTATGTACCAAAAATGATCTTGGTTTTAATCATAGATGCTGATTTAATGAGACAAGACTAGCTTACATCAAAAATGGATTTAGGGTGTGATTTTGTTTTCTCTGTGTTTTCTCTACATAATTAATAGGAATATGGTACCTTGAATATTCTGTTTTAAATTTGAAAGTGTACTTTGGTTTTATGCCATTTTATACTCCTGGTTTCTAAATCTGCCTTGTATAATACTCTTTTTTTATTCCTTTTGGTGATATGAACACAAAGGCATTGGTAAATCTTGTACTGTTAATGTATTTACAATAAATGGGATATTCCCATAGTATTGAAAAGTACTACCTTTTTACAGAATCATTCTCTTCATACTTAATCCTTCCATTCTGGCCACGTCCTCTTTTTCATTTATTTTTCTGAATGTTTCCTGTCCAGTGTTTTGATCCTGCATTTACCATGTGGGACATGCAAGATGTTTGTCTGTAACTGATGCTAGTTTATGGATCAGAAAAACAATGCTAATCAGTGTCTTCAGACACTATCAGTACTTTATATTTTGAGAACACGCCTGACCCCCGGGAGCATTTCATTGTTGATATCTCTTCGGTTTAACTTTCATTTTATTCTGCAGATATTTTGTAACTCAGTGTTAGTTCCTGGCTCTAATCCTTCTATCACCAGATACAAATTTTGATTGACAATTTTACTTTTAGATAAAGTCAGATAATACTATACTTGGGGGGGGAAAAGTCTTCATATTGTGTTTTTAATTCCACTGAACCCAGCAGAGTTAAATGTAGTTTGGATGCACAGGGAAGAATTAATGATTGGAAGATACAGAGTTGGTAAATTATTTATTCTGGCCCTGAGGAAGCTGAAAAGCTGAGTGAAAGACTAATAAATCATTTGTGGTAGTGCTGGTTGTCACTTCCAATTATTTTAGACGGTTTTGTGATAAACTGCAGCACCTGCTAGATATCCCTGCACCATCCCTTGATGCTTGCAGTGCAGCTTGTTCAGTCGATTATCAAAGGCAAATTTGTCTAAAGTTTCCTCAGGTTGGAAAGAGAATTACTTTTCTCAGTCACCCCTTCCCCCATTATTTAAGTTCCTTTTTTCATTGTGTGCATGAAATAGATAGAACCTGTGATATATGTAGAATTAAATTCGCATAAAGTACATTCAGGTATGTATCTGAGGAACAGGATGAGGGGTGACATGTCTGTGTGAGTGTAAACCTAACCTTGAAAGGCTGTCTTCCTTTCATCTTTCTGAAGAGCAGCAGTTTCAGTGGTTGGTATAAGAACTAGTATTCATCCTCTGGTTTTGAGGGTTATGTTGGAGGTAGTGTTGAAGTTGCAGAGGAGACTGACTTGAGTACCAGTTGACTTTGTCACCTGTTAAATTTTTGCTACTGCTTTTATTCAGAAAGTCTTTGTTTAGAATTCCAATTACATGTATGGAGGCCCTGTTGCTCCACACCGTGCAACACTTGAATAAATAGAGATTAAGGCAGAGAAAAGTAGTTGGAGGACTAGAGAGAAGATTTAGAAAGAGTAAAGGAGTGACTTTCAAAAGGGAGAGGGAGAAAAATGTTGGAAAGATAACAATTGTTGCTAGAGAGAGGCTGAAAGTGAGATGAACAGTGAAGGAAGAAAGAACTGGGATAGATTAGTGGAAGGCAGTTGTTTCTTTATGCCACCCCAGTGCGAATAGCTTTGTTAGGCATTGTCTCATTTAGCTGCACTTGGACCACTTTTTTTTTTTTTTTTTTTTGAGACAAAAGAACCAGGCCTACCCTAAAAATACTCATCTTTCCAAACTGAAATAGTAGTAAAATAAGATAGGGTTCTATGTGCATTACTTGCAAGCTTCTAAATTGGTCATGTCAGAAAAGGAGAGAAAATAAGAAAAAACAGAAAAGAGATTCATGGAGTTGAGCTCAAAGTTTACTTTGTGTCCTCCAAAGGAGGGTCAGCAGGGATCTCCTGGTTGTGCAGGCACTTATACCCTATTTCTGCTCATCTTGGGGGAAGAACTGCAAAAATTGAAAGTAGTATTTCTTTGGGTTTTTTTTTGGCTGAAAAATGTGAAAAAAATAAGGTGCATAAAGTAGTCAGTTTAAAGCTTTTGAGATTCTCTTTCATGTCTCTGCTGTTGGAGGAAAGGTGTATCTTATACACAATGCCAAAAGACTTGCTAGTAAATGTTGAATGCTATAACTTAACAGGTACACAGTAAGTTTGCAGTATCTTTTCTTTATCTTCCTAGCCTAATCCACTCAAATAACATTGAATTATGAATATTACAACCTACACATCTAATTCTTGGAAGGCAAAAAATTCAAGGTTTTTTTTATATTCATTTCCATTTTTCCATTAGTGGGACCCAGCTTGGGGTTTTAAGTGAAATGTTTTCTTAGGAAGTGATGGTATTTTGCGACAGATAACTTGTTCGAGACAAATCAGGGCAGTGACCATGCTGACTAAAATCTGAGTTAAGAGCTTTGTTTTCTTGCTCTAAATCTTGTTCGGATGGAAACTTGGTTTTTTTTGTTTGTTTTTTATTTTCTTCACTATGCTTACTGTATTCAGGAAAGAGCCAGATGGAAATATCAAGTCCAATCACCTTACTTCCCCAGATGACTTTAGTGTAGAGAGATCTGCAGAATTTCAGCTCTAGATCTGTGAACTTTAAGAATGCTCCATGAATTTGTCTAAGTTCCAGAAGGTTGATACCAGCTGCCAGAAAAACATACTATGTTCTGTCAAGGGGTTTTTGTTAAGTTGTTTAGGGTGGCAGGATTTTTTGCTCAGTTTCCAGGAAGTTTTTTTATTGTAACAATGTATATAATTGCAACCCCTGATGGTAACATAGAATGGCCAAGTCCGTAATCTGCATTATTGTAATTGTATGATTATTAGGGAGACTGTTTCTGTAAACATCATATATCTGATTATACCACAGAAATCAGTGGAATTTTTTGTGTGGCTTGAATCAGCTGTTTAATCATGATTTAAATGGAGAAGATCTAGATTTTAATCATTGGGTGTGTACTTCCTTATGTTGCCAAAGAAAGGTGGTGTCCGCAGCAAATGTTGATTTACAAATAAATACACTTTTGCTGTAGTAGTTTTATAATTATTTATTGCTAAACACAGTTGGTGCATTTGTGCATTTTTGGAGAAATTACAGACCTTATAATGTACCAAAATGATAATTTTTGTAATTTTACAAGAAAACGGAAGACTTACAAGAAAATGGAAGACCAATTAATGTACTTTTAGGACTTTTAAAGTTCATTATTTGTGTCCATTTCACGTATTGGCAGTATGTTAAGTGTACAGAGATAATAATATGTAGTTTTCTGTAAGGTAATTTCATTTATAGGGTAAGTATTCTGTATGTTAAATGTGAAAACACATTTTGAAATGAAAATTGATTTATGAGATTTCTTATAATAAACTGGACTGTTTGCTGTGTTCTAAATAACTAGTGAATTTTGTCTTCAGGTAAAATGTTTATTCATAATTTAAAATAGGAAAACAAATCTTCTTGCTTTTCCTGTTGTTTTACAACTTTGAAAGTCACTGAACTTACCCCTTCAAAAAACCTGGAAAAATCAGATATAGTATCTTAACACCACTTGAGAGCCTAGTGCAGTCTGAGAAGCTGAGTAAGTCCGTGAGCAAACTATTTCCAGGTTTTCACCCACTTTTTTCTTTGTACCTGTAGTAGTGGGGCTTTTATAAAAGAACATGACAGCTTCAGTGACTCAAGGCAGACACGCTTCTAACCTCATATCCCATCTTCAGCCTGTCTGAAGAAAGATGCTTAGGGAGAAGGTTAAGTCTGGGACAGTGTTTCTCTTATATGCTGTTCTGCCTTCTGGAGATTTGTTGCTTCTGGG
>VXAL01014693.1:29655-45501 GCA_013399475.1 Chauna torquata
ATTTATAGATCCTGTTTTTCTGTTGCAGCTCAGCTACAGTACAGTAAGGAAAGTAGAACTTCTGAAGCGTAAGTGCTGTTCTCAGCGCTTTCAGCAGAATGTGAATTCCTCAGCTTTTTAAAGAAAGGGAGTCAATACCTAACATTGAGTGTGCAATCTGGGCTCCACCTCAGTGGCATCATCCCCACCCCCAACTTCATGCAGCATTAGATCTCCCCATCCTCTTTTATTAAATTCTTGTGCAAGTCTTTAGGCATTCATTTGGATTTGTATTAAAGAAAAAGCAGCAACCCAAAAGTTAAATGCTGGATGCTTCTGATAGTTGATATAAAAACAACAAACTTGATATAAGAACAGAATTGCAACCATACAAAATGTGTTAGCCATTCAACCCATATAAAGGGAAATCCTCACTTTCCTTACATATCTTTGTTTAGACATATTACCTACCTTACTCCATCTTCCTTCATGCTCTTTTTTTCAGTGAATAGGAGAAGGGGGAGAGGTTGCACGGAGGTTGGTTCACAGAAGAAGCTTTATCTTCTGGAGGAATGCAATGATGGGCAATTGGTATATCTGTGTTTGGGCCAGTCTCCTATTAGATCAGCTTAAATCAGCATTAAACTGCATCATGCATTTCCTAGAGTGTGTTGAAATTGCAGTATTTCTATAGTTTCTTTCTTTACACTTCAAGTAGCCTCATTTATGTGTTGACAACAGATAGTAGTTATGAAGTCAGAGTATGCAAGATAGAGGATTGCCAGATCAATTTCTCTGTTATCTTAATGCCATCAGCTTCTACTGAAGTCTGTAAATATGTGAGCAAATAACTCATTAATTTCTTGAAAGCAGTTTAAAAGTAAATACCATCATACAGACTCAGTCTTCATCAGCACTACGTTGGAAGAACCCAAAAACCAACAAGGCATCAAGCAAATTGATGTCTAGGAATACAGTGATACTAGATATTCCACCCTTAAGATAAAATCTTTGTTGAACAATTTTATTTTTCATAACCTCTGGGGAATTGGCTTTTCTAAGTAACTTTTCATGTCAAAAGGAAGTCAAAGAAAAATAAACAAATGCCTCTTCCGTTTACTTTCCTGAATTCTTCCATCTGACTCCTATAAAACCCGTCATTGCATTGTGATTCTACTGTTCATTCAGTGACTGTCAAACTTCTTTTGCTTTTGTACATGCAGAAAATTGTTATAATCTGGTAAATACTATTTTGCAAGTCTAGTTTTTGAAGGAATAAATATAAATTAGCTCTAGCTTTTATTCACAAATAAAATATTCTAACCTTTTTAAGGTACCCAATTACAATTTTCAGTCTCCATAGAATAAGTATTTTATGATGGTTCTCTTGATTTGATCTCATCTGATGATGTAAAATTGAAAAATAAAGCAGGGAGCAAAACGAACCATATGAAACGTGAGTTATGTAAACATGACCTACCTTAAGAAATTCAGTGTTTACCCCTCCTTTCTCTTATATGAGAAAATTTTTTTGTAGCTCATACATACCATCAAATGCATTGTATGATCTCCAGGAAATGAATGGTTTAGATGCTATAGCATTCAACCGTTCAACTGCAGAGCTGAAGCTATTTCATCCCCTGTGTAATACCTGCATGGATATACCAGTAGGAGTCACAGATTGATGCACAGCATTTTTAGACTGTTGTTTGACGATCAAGTTACTGCTTTGCATTGCTAAAGTGATTTGTAAGAGTGTGAGAAAGTAATAGGCTGTTTCTAGTGAGTTTTCACTCATAGATTTTTAGCAAGTTTAATTTATCCTCACTAAAAAGAAATTAAATTGCATAAATACATATTTCTGATAAATGAAGATGTTTGCTTCCATGAAATTGTTAAAATCAAGAAGAAAAAGGGATGAAATACAGTGAAGATACGTAACTCATAGATACCTGAATTTTGGTTTGACCTGTTTGTTAAAGGCAGATATGTTTGTCATCCTGATGAAGATGCATTTCTTCATACCTTGCTGTTGACAGACTCTCACCTACTTTTCCCATTTATTATGATAATAGTCTACCAGATGTCATATGTCACAGACTAGTGAAGTTGTCTCTGCCTATTACTACTTTATTTATAATGTGCATTCTTGTTTTTCTCTCCTTAATTTAGGTATTGTTATATGCTCTCTGACATCCCCTATTTTATGAGGAAAAGAATAGAGGTAAACTATTTAAAATGTTTGAAAATAATTTTAGAGACAGAAGGCTATTTTGTTCCCAGTATAAGTACCATTATGTTAAATTATGTATTCATATGGGTGGATAACTTCAGTCTCTTAAAAATGGTCAAACAGATTGAAACTCTAGTAAGTGTTGATTTAAAATATCTAGTTGTGTTGTGCTCTGCAACTTTTTTGAAAATGGCTGGTTTCAGTGGATAGATACATAGATAAGTGCTAATAAATGGGGCTGAAAACACGAATTACAATTTGTTATAGATAACTTGCATTGATATGAGTAGCATCATAACTCTGTACCTGAAACACAAAATGGCAAATATTTTTTTAAAGATTGGCCCGTCTTTTAGATTATATCAGTCTCATATATATGTACACATGTGCATAGTCGAAACAAATTTTGGCAGAGATGCGGTAGTAAGATCAGCAAACTGACTTTTGATTCAGAGTCTTTGAGCTTTAATGGGACTGGTCTTCAGCAGTTGTCATTCAGAGGTGTGGTATTGTTTATCTCTGAGTGTTAAAACCGTTTTGAATACACACCACACTTGTGATGATAGGAACATCAAGTTGCAGAAGCATTTTAAAAAGAAGTAGAGCTACTTGGAACCACTGTCAGATTTCATTTATTTTTTTGGCAGTTGGGAAACTAACACTTGTCAATTGTATCAAAAGATTTTATTTCCATACAAAGCTTTTTGCTTAAGAGGTTCATATCCTGGGAAGACTGCGTTTTTGTACAGACATGAACAGTGTTCATTTTGCATTATGTATTAGCAAGGAATGTCATTCTGACTTTTGTTTTATGCCCCTTAGATTTATAGATTTGTGTACTTACATGTTAGAATCTACAGACAAATTCCATTTAAGACATTCTTTTTCTTTAAAAATCATTATTAAGTTTAAAGACTTTTCTTTGTCCAGAGCAATAGCAAGACCATGCAATAATCAGCAGTTTAATGTAGTTTGCTTTCTGTTGCCATATTACTATGGAATTGTTGATACATAAAATTAACTATTTCGTGAAAATGCTCTTGTTCTTCTACAGTAGTATTTTAGATGAAAGACTGAGTTCTTCTCTCTACATTCCTGAAGGGATCATTGCGATCCTTAAGGCTGCATTTTATAGTGTAATATAGATCAGTATGGCAGAAGTCAACATAGGAAACTATTATGCTTGAAGAAGAGGAAATCAGTATGAAGCCGGACATTTTTCTTTTACATTTGCAAGCTCTGTGCAACTAGAACCAAGGCTCAGAATATTTTAAATTATCCTGAAAAATTCATATTTGAACAAAATCTAAGTCACTGTCTGAAGTTAGTGTTGTGCTCCTGAAGTTTCTTTCAAAATTAATTTTAATTCTTCTTTTTTAAAAAGATGCGTTCATTTGTATGTCTCTCAGAGACTTGAGTTTTTCAAGTGACTATTCTCCTTTTAAAGTAAAAGCAAAGGAGTAAATTAATTGTAGAGATTAATTATCTGTAGAAGTGGAAATGATGGATAGAAAGGAACCTTTTGTTCAGTCTGAAGTTTAAAACATTTTTTTAAGTGAGCAAAGCCTCTGATACTTTTCAACCTTTCTATACAAAAGAGATCTATACTATTTAAACTAGTTATGCTAATGAGGAATCAAATGTAAGAATATTTTTAGGCTGATGGAGCAAATGCGGAATAGTTGATATACTGCCTATATTTAAGATTTCAGCACTTTGATGTTGCTTGGGAATTGAAGTACTTCAATCTTCACCTTCTCAAAATGGAAGCAGTAGCTGGTTTAATTAAAGGTGGAATAATGTTTTCTCTTTGCAGTCCATAATACCAAGTAGACATATCTATTTTACTTAAATTTCTCATAAAAACATAAGTTTGAAATAAAAGAAATGGCTGTCATAGCATTTAGAAATAATTCTACTCTAAAGTTTTCTTGTTGACTTCCAGTTTCTGCTCTCTCTTCTGGAGCTTTTTATTTTCTTGTAGTGAAAATACGAAGATATAACACTAAATTCTGACAGCATTCCAAATATGATTAAATTTGTGAAAGTGTTATGATTCTTGATCAATTCTTTATCCAGATCTGTGTTAAATAAACACCAGTAATATTTATGGTTGGTGTTAATTTTCAACATCAGTACAGGATTACATCTTAAAAAATCTTGCTGAAGCATGCTCAGCATTTAGTTTGCTAATATTTGAATTACCACACTATACTTTTTGAGATAGAAACATTAACTTCACATAAGAGGAGCAATTTTTTGAATTGTTTCGTCCTATCTTTTTTTTTTTTCTTCAAAATGTCTTAATCATATCTCATACTTGATCAGAACTGTAGAATCTGTAGGACTTTGTCTGCAGATTACCACTTTGGGTGTTTGTAGTTTACCATTTGCTTCTCAGTAGCAATATCGTTTCAGCCAAAGAAGAAAACAGGTATGCAGATTTTTTCTTTATCTTGCATTCTGTCTGCCCCATTTTTTGTTTGATGAGGCCAGACAAACCAAAGTGAGAACTATGATTTTGTATGCAAGGTGTTACTAACTTGTGGATGAGGTTAATTTGATTATGAATTAATATCTTAAAATACATCTGAATTTTAACTGTTACTAAATAAAATGAGCAATTCACAAAATATTATACCATTACCACTCATTGAAAACAAAACAATTTAATGTAGTACAGAAAACAGCAGATATACATTTAGTCTCCTTTAAAATAATGCCCGGTCTCTGAACACTTTTTGCTGAGAATAGGTATAATCTCATGTGTTGTGTAATCTTAACTAATTTTAGCTGAAGTCATTCCTTTGCTTTATCAAAGGCAGCTCAACTACGGGGAGGTGTGCTTGCCGCAATAGTGGTTGCCTCTTGAGCAGAGCTCTAGCGTTACCAGTTCCTGACAGCTGCAAGCCAGCCTCTGGGCATCTTGCTAAATTTTCAAATGTAATTATACAGTAGACTTCCTTTAACAAATTCTGTGTTCCCAGCTATAATTGTAACAGCTTTTCTTGCCTCTAGCCTCTTCCTTATCGTACAACCCACCTCCGTATCTCCCACTGCTGGCTAGGGTTATCCAGTAGAGTCTGATGAATCTAGAAAAGCAGGGCTTATTCTCTTCATGCTCACAAGGATGGTTTCTTCAGTACAGAAGATCCATTTCTTCTGATTGACTATACTGAAATGACTTGTCACGTAAAACTGAAAATTTTCTGCTTCTCAGAACTGATTAGCATGCTACTTTCATTTTGTAAACAATTTTCGATAGTTTTTACAGGGCATAAGGTAAGGAATTGCTGAGACCTATCCATAAAATGGTTGAAGAAGACAACATAGGGAAAGGAAGCCTTCTAAAAACACTCTCTGTTCATGTTGTGAAATTCAGGTTAACATTTCTTTAATTATACTGTTTGTTCATTAGGTTTTCATATACAAAGCTGTTCGTCATTTTAAGGACACACACGTAACATGAAAATAAAAATGATCCATGATACATTTTTTCTTACGTGAAGTTCTAGGTAATGTTAGCCAAAGAATGATAGAACAGGAAAAGTTACCCACAAATGTACTCAATTTAGAACTGGCTTATGTTGAGGAAATTTAAAAGCAGCTTTGCAGAGTTGCTCCTCTCCACCAGTCCAGTAGTAAGGGAAGTTGATGCGGTGGTTTTGAGTCTGGGAGTCTGAAGATAGGAGGTATGTAAGAGAGGACGTATGCTGTTGAAGACACACAGAGGCAGCCTTCCTTTTTTTTCAGTCTTTGACAGTGATTGGCTGTGGTAGAATGTTGTTGAAGAAATGTATTGCCCAGAAGACCACAGATTGCCATCTAGTTCAACCTTCTTTTCTGCAGCAGGATCGACTAAATTCATCTAACCTTTTCTTGAAAAGCTTCTGTGAGTGACATACCCCCAGAGCTCCTAGATGTCACATTCCCAATGACTTTTCATAATTTACCTACATCTTTCTAACAATTCTGATGCCTTAACTGTATGCAGCACAGTAAAAGATGGTAAGTGGTTACCACCTCTTCATGTGCATGTGCACATCTGCACACTCTGCCCCCCCATGCCTGTCAACATATTTGAAAGTGAGATGCCTTTTTGAAAGATATCATGAAATTTAGTCTCTTGATTTGTGATCTCTGTCCATTGACTCCCAATGTAGTGTTTCACTGCCAGTCCATTTTGTTTTCATGTCTGTTATATTCATGTCCTTTCAAAATGTAGCACTTTGGATTTGTCTTTATTGAATCATCTTGTTGAATTCTGACTGTCTCCCCCGTTATTCAGAAGCATTCAGAAATCAGATTCCGTCATCTGAGATGCTGCTGGTTTTCCCAGCATTGCATTATCTGCAGATTTCATCACCACAATGCTTTCCAGTCAATAGGATTGTTAGGAAAATACCAGAGAGAAACAGATCTCCATGTGATCCATGGGAAGTGTATATACTTTGTGACAGAGCTGTTGGAAACTTCGAAGGAACATTTGCTCCCTGATTTCAGCCATTTTTGTGTCCAGCTGTTGGCAATTCTGTCTAGACTGTATTTTTATTGGTATTAACAATGTGGGACATGTTTAAAATCTCTCTAATCTCAAGCTTGCATCATATCTGCTGTTACCTCTCAGCCATTAAGGCTGATCTTTCCAATGAAGTAATTCAGATAAGTTTGAAGAGATCTGCACCTTTTTATTTATTGTGTTATATATTCTAGATCATTGTAGACTGAAATTTAGTTGATTAATAATTGGTTCTAAAATCTTTTCAGGTTTCTCTGGTACACTGGAATTTGCCAGGTGGGACTTATCCCACCTAGGGGCACAGGAGAAGGCGCTCTCTCTCTCTCTCTCTCTCTCTCTCTCTCTGATTTGTACATTTTTTCCCTACTTGTTTTGACTTTCTTTTCTCTTTTCTGACCTCATGGAAATAATGAGACAACAGGTCCTACTCTGTTACATCCCTCTTCCTCTACAATTTTCAGCTGGAAGTTTTTTTTCAAGGTTTTTTTTTTTTTAATTCCTTCCTTTCCTCCTTGTTTGTACCAACGGTATGTTTGTCTTATATCATTGCGGGTCTCATTGATTGCTGATGCAGGACAGAGATGAAATTTTTTTTCTAGCTGAAAGGATGTGTAGTAGAAATTCTCTTTGGTTTTGCTTGTTTTGTAATTTCAGAAAGGCACAGTTGGGTTCATAACAATAAGATTTCTAAGGTTACCAACAGAAAATTAAGTATTCTTTCATCACATCTTATCTACCAGGTGGAATGGGATTAAACAAGTCAATTCCAGAGGGAAATGAGATCTAAGATTTTGCTTTTTGCTTATGTGAAGTGTGAAGATGGGTGATTACATACAAAAATAATTTCGGCATCCTGAATCTCAGGATGTTAAAATGGATTGGAGAAAAGATTGAAGTAGGACAGTGGGGAGTCTGTCCCTAATGGTTATATCCAAATACCTTACGGAAAAGCTTTTAACCTGAATGACTGTGACTTTGGTATTTGGTATAATGGCCCATGGGTGGCCTTTCCTTGATGTTCATAAATTTGTGCATAACCACTTAAAATCCATCATTCATCTGTTGTTCACCTGCCTGTTCTTCTTGTATATTGCAAGATAGAGAATTTTACCCTAAAAATAAAACTAAAACATTAGGAGCAGTGAAAGCAGGGTGGTTGGTTTGGTTTTTGTTTTTTTTTTTTTTGGACAAGATCTGTCATATGAGCTGAGCCCTTTTGCCCACCTACAGATAATGGGGACAGAAGCTAGAATGTTTATACCAATTGATACTGGCTCTCTGAGATTTGATGTTTTCTGTTTTACCTTTCAGTTTGCTTTATAGGTCACTTAATTTTTGTTACTTTTCTTTAGTATGAGTGAAGAGAGAATATTGCTGAATATGCTAAAATAGATGTATTTTTTTAAGGCTGGCGTTTAAGTAGACAACGAATCGTGTAATGCTGCTGTGATAATAAATAGTACTATAATTGATTGTTGATAGAAACCCTTAAAATACATTTTTATGGTTGAAATGTGCTTTGGGTAAACAGTGTTCAGTTTGCCTATTAAAATAATTCACTATATAGTTTCTTTGAGTATCGAGGAAGTAGGACTTTTCCAGCAACAATAATTGGTTGACACTGCTTGACCTTAATGCAAAGCTACAGTATTTAATGAACAAACAGAAGGAATAAAGTTTTGATAAATAAGGCAATTTTTGTGAAACCTTTAGAAATATGCTTGAAGTCTTTTAGTGTTAGATTGACGGTTTCTCCTTTTGTGAAAAGAATAAGTGAATAATTTAAGGCTATATTTCATGTTTTCAGATCTTCATTCTGTCATATAAATAATAGACTGTGAAATGCAGCAGCTCCTGCGTTCACAGATTTAATAGACCTATACAAGTGAGTATCTTACTTGCTTCTGGCATCTTAAAATACCCTTTGTGAGTATGTGTACCTAAGAAGAAATGCAGAAGTGGGACATTCCTAGACTGTCTTCAGTAACCAAATTCCATACGTCACGTATTCTGTTTTTAAACAAATTGTTTTTCTTAAAATACTTTTAGTACAGCTTAATGCCAATTTTAATATTTTTAGTTTTTAATTCGTGTACAATATTACAATGGACAGATGTCAATAAAGTAATACATGGCTATTCAAAATTAACAAGTAATCTAAAGTTTATTTTATTAAATGGAAAGACTGTGTGAAAAAAATTCAATTTTAGATCCAGCATAGAACTTTGAAACATCATCAAGTCTCGATGGGAAGAAAATCAAATGTATTTACTCTAACAGTGAATTATCAAGGTAATTTATAGTATTTGCTGCATTTATTCTCAGTTATGCAATTTCTCTTTGAGGGAAACAGTGCTGGAGAGGAAGAGCAGAGAAAAGCAGAACGAATCTAGTTTCTTTTGTTTCCACTCCGTGTTCCTCCCCCTGCCGTTAAGCGGCTTTAGTTTGATACATATTGAAAGGACGGTGAAGTAAGACTTAAGAGAACAAGTGGTAAAGCATTGGTTTTTTTTTTCATGTTCTCGGTCTTCCTAGCAGGAATGTAATTTTAGGACCAGTGGACCATATGAAACATAAAGACTCCTCTTGAAAGTATGCACTACTATGCCTGTTTTGTTAGCTGTAAAATGTAGCTTTCCTAAATACTTCAATTTAGAAGCCTGAGTTAAAATTTTCATTTCCTTCCTGATACCTATTTGTTTCAACACTGGAATAAATCTAGTTGTTAAGAACCTTCTGCTAGGATTGGAGTTGATACTCTTAACCTTCCTCCATCTTATGTCTGTGCATGCATCTAAACAACTGAGGAAAGCTCATCATTTTATATTTAAAGGACTATTTTCTGTAAATAATATTGAAGTACTATCAGTCTGTCTTTGTCATGCTATTGCTTTATGTAGTTGTCATGGTTTTGGCTGGCATAGAGTTAAATTCTCATCGTAGAGGTTCACATAAAAACTTCCTTGTAGGTTCCAGAAATGGCTAGTATGGATTCATCAAAGTCAGCAGTCTACATGAGGTTGCCATCACCTTTGCTAAAATATAGGCGGTTTCTTTCCTGTTTCTGCTTGCTAATACTCTCTAGTTGTCATGGCTTTGGCTTGAATAGAGTTAATTTTCTTTGTAGAGGCTCACACAATGCTGTGTTTTGGATTTTTGATGAAAATAGTGGTGATAACACAACGATGTTTTAGTTGTTGCAGAGCAGTGCTTACACAGAGCCAAGGAATTTTCAGCTTCTCTGCTGCCCTGCCAGTGAGGAGGCTGGGGGTGCACAAGGAACTGGGAGGGGACACAGCCAGGACAGGTGACCCAGACCGACCAAAGGGATGTCCCACACCACATGGCATCATGCTCAGCAGTAAAAGCTGGGATAAAGAAGGAGAAAGGGGAGGACGTTCTGAGTGATGGCGTTTGTCTTCCCAAGAAACCGTTCGCATGAGGAGCCCCTCTTGGAAGTGGCTGAACACCTGCCTGCCAGTGGGAAGCAGTGAATGAATTCCTTGTTTTGCTTTGCTTGCATACGCGGCTTTTGCTTTACCTAGTAAACTGTCTTTATCTCAACCCATGAGTTGTTGCACTTTTACCTTTCTGATTCTCTCCCCATCCCACCTGGGGAGAGTGAGCGAGTGGCTGTGTGGCACTTAGCTGCCTGCCGGGGCTAAACCACACCACTAGTTGATGTAGTCAAGTTACTTTTAATTTTCAAGAAAAATAATCTTTGTATCTCATATCATGTTATGCAAATCTTAACATAATCCTGTATTCTTTTGTAAATTATTTCAGTAATTTATTCATATCTTCATTTCCACATAGAGAGAATATGAAAAAAATTAAGTAAATCTGTCTCTTGGTTTCAGCTAGTCCAAATATTTAAATAGAAACATGACTTTTCCATTTTCCAAACTCTGTTCTACTCATTGAAAACGCAAAACATCAGTGCAGAGATAGAGACTATTCTGCAATGTAACTTCTTTCAAAGTAATACCACAGCAGTGTGAAAATCATTTTGCTGCACTAGTATGAAATACAGTGGCATCACCTGTTTTCAGAACTTATGTAGAGTAGTATTTCTTTTGCTACATAAACATTATTTAGGCCATTGGCTGGGGATGTTTTGGTTGTTTTGGTAAGAATTTGCAAGATTAATATATTAAATACATCTATCTTCCTAAGCAAACCAGTCACTGATTGGATCCAGCTGTGACTGAATTGATTTGCTGTGATATCTGAGGTAACACTTTTATTCATTATTACTTCAGTACAAGACTGTGGTCTCACTGTAGCAAGCAAGTATACATATGCACAGTTCTTTATTTGCAGGCTTTGGCTTTTTTAAGGCGTAAATGCAGGAAGGTGGTATAAAAAGCAAAAAAGAAGGAAGTGGGGAAGTAGAACAGCAAGGAAAAGCAGTAGAGATACTTTGCTAATGGCCATATGCTGATAGTTGTTTTTAAGTTCTGAGTTGGCTACTGTTCGTGTTTAGTCAGTGCAGCTTTTTTTGCTTAATTCGTTAACACCTATAGAAATTAGAATGAGCAGTAGTTATGACAAATGGACTATGTAATCTGAAATTTGTATTTTGTCACATGTTTTAGTTACAAAACCTAGTTGAAATCAATTGTCCAAACATTAACTTAACATATTAATAAGTAATATGGGAATGCTCTAAGCCCTCTTGAATTAGATATATTACATCTTGTTACAAATTTTAATGCCAGGCTTAATAACTCAAAGTATACTCTAGAACAAAAAATATATTTATATGCTAGTATATTACAACCAGGATGATAATCTAAATTAAAAAAAAAAAGAAAACCACCATTATTTAGTTGGAATTGTGTAATATACTCATGTGTAGACAAATGTATTTAATTTAATTTCTTAAATAGAAATCCCAAACTTTATTCCTTCAAAGTGAGCAAGGTTTTCATAGTTTATTTCTAAATGCAGTTTAATTTGTGTTGACAACAGTGGTCACATTACCAGAGCTATTTGGGTACTTTTGCAACATAGGTGCCTCCTAGGACTTTTTATTTTTAAAAAGTGTCCGGATACTTGTGTTCTGAGGTTTTCTAATTGAAACACTGTAAAAACAAAGTACCAGCTTTTCAAAAAGGAAAGATACTGTTTCTAATTCAACACTATTCGCTTTCCATTTTTTAATAGGAAAAATTATTTTAAAATAGCAGTGTATCCCATCATTATGTGATTAGAGTTTAATTATCTCAGATAAATGCCTGGTCAGTTGATGGAATTTGCTTTGTGGAATTTTTCTTAGAACCAGAGCCTTGAACATTCTTAGTGTGCTTAAAACCAGCTGTATTGTGCCATTGAACCCTGTATGATACTTTTTTGTCTATTAATAATGAATTAACTACTTTCTAGAAAGTACTCTTAACTGTCAAGTTACTGAAATTTGTAAAGTACGTGTTTTTAAGTTCAGTCAGAGAAGGAAGAATTGAAAATAATGCTAAGAAATAGCCAAGAATTGAAGGTTGAGTAAAAAAAAAAAAAACAAATTCAAGTTGAATGCTGAAGTTGTCTTCATAATATAGTTGGTAGACCTTGGAATTGTTTTCCAGATAGTAAAACTTCAGCAGTTATGTCTTAAATCTACATAGTGCTCTCTCTACCATTATTATCTTATTAAAAATAAATAAATTGAACCATGTGGCCTTATTTTACATGTTGTTTCAATCTCTTCTGCTACATGATTAAGTGAAATACTTATTTGACTTGAAAAAAAAAGTTAGTTTCAGTCACTAGACTTTTCTGTTATATGGAAATTTCCATAAGAAATGCAATACCTTAATTTAAGTCAACTGAAAAATTTAAAATTTCTGGCATTTTTTCGTCAAGCATCTTTATTCTACATCCATAAGTCACGTTCGGAAGTCTGGTGCCAGGACTGCTACTCCAGCTTCCCTGTTTATGCTAGTTGCTGGGCTTTATCCCAATACTGCTGACTGCTGAAGGTGGAGAGAATATCGTTTTAAGGACAACTGTCTTTTTTGTGTTTGAACACCTGCCACTACATGAATTAGTTTTTCTATATTTAAAATAAATAAAAAAATCTACTAATTTTGCCTATTTTTCATTGATGTCAGTTACTCTTTTAGCACTTAAAAAGATGATGTTTGTGATGTTCCATATAGTTGTCCAAAAATTATTTTAAATACCTTTTCTGTAAAGTGACTTTTATTTTACAAGCATAGGTGCTTTTTTTTCCCCAGTTTACTACGCTAAATTTTAGAAGACAAGTGAACATACTGACTGTAGTATGTGGTTTTAAAAGCAGTGGATAACAATGTTGAAGTCTGCTTTACACCAAACTGGTGAAACATGGCATCAGTGGGAGCTTTTCTTTGCTTTCTCCCGTAATATGCCCTCAGTCCTGACCTGGAGAGGCAATTCACTATCTGATTTGAACTTCTTCTTACATTAACAACATGGCAGTGTTTAGTGATGATACAGTGTTTACTGTTAAAGACTTGCCAATTTTGCCTTAAAATAGCTAGATTATATTACCTCAATTTGCTGTATTCCCTGTGTTTAGTTTGGAATTACCTTGCAAATGTTAAGGTGATACTATTGAATTGTATAAGGGAATTAGAAAGTTGAAATGCTAGCAATGTGGATTTAGCTTACTAGTATTGATCTAGAGAAAAAACTTCAGTGCAACAGATTAAAGGTCAAGAAACTCAATAGGAAATTTTTTGGCTTCTACTGACTTCCACCAGTGACTTTAATTAGCTATTTTTCCTTCATACTGATCTGGATAATTTAAAACCCTTTCTGAAGTGATTTTATAGGAGATGTATGTGCTTGTGTTTTTGTATGTACAGTTTCTGTACCTTTCAAGTGTAGTTAGCTTATTCTGGTGTCACGGTAAAGTACAGAACACTATGCAGTGCATTAAAGAAATAGAGTCTATGCATCAGAACAATTTTCATGCCTCACTCAATTCTTAATGTAAATTAGTAGGAACATTGGTTATCCATTTGAGAAATTGAGTTGGTATAAAAATAAAAATGCACTTATGGTGTGTGGTGCTTTGTGTATCATCTTGGGAGTGTTTTTCTGTTTATCTGTCACTTGCATTAGAAAAAGCAGTCACTGGCTGCAGGTGACATTAAAAATTAAAGGTTAACCTCAATTTCTTTACTGACCAGACGTGGGGCAGAAAGTTCTTCTGGATGTGTGCCTGAATTTTGGAACTGTCAAAAAGAATTGAGAAGTAAAGACTTGCGCTTTTGGTGGTTTACGCTTTTTGTGTGCAAGTCTGGATATATGGTTTCAACATTTTCAAGTGTTTATATTGCTTATTATAGGTTGTATCAAGAACGTTTTTCATTGCATCCAACTTTATGAAATTCAGAAATGACATGATAATGCTGTAGTAAATAATTATAATGAACTCATTGTACTGATCTGCATAATTTTGGGAATGGCTTTTTTCTTTCCTTAGAGAAACTAACAAAAATAGCCTTTTTCCTATTCCTAGAGAACATGTGTCTTTCAAAAACTAGTTTAAATTGTTATTGAAAATTGCTGTAGCAACGTTTGAATATTCTGGTTAGCTCAATGTACATTTAATACAGAGCAAGATTTTATATGCTCATAAACAAGCCTGCGAAATCTTTCTTTTAGGTAGTAAGTCTTTCAACAAAGTTGGCTTCTACCCCATGGTGAGTTCAGAGTGAGCTAAATTCAGTGCTGAAATGCTTATTTCCTCTCTCATTCAGTGTGTTGGAGGCAGTGTTCAGACCAGTGAAGAAGACTAGATTCAGGCAGCAGTGGTTTCCATGTAACCCACCAGATATCTTTCATTTGCAAAGTAGCTGTTATGCTTGTTCAGTGGTAGACACCAGGCTATGGGTGAGTGTTCATACTGGAGATGCAAACTCAAAGCTGTGGTTGCTGCTCTTACCTTCCATTTTATCTCTTGATTTTACTTACCCATGCATATAATCAATAGATCTGCTGCTTCTTGTTGGCTGCTGAGTGCAAATGAGCAGGAAAGAAAGAAAAATGAAATTGCCTGCTCTGTCTTCCTGATTAAAATAGACTGCCAAAATGCACCTGTTTCCTTTCCCCATCCCCCCTTTTGCTGAAGGGTGAATTGCTTCTGTCCTTGGCCGTTTTTCTTCCTACAGCTCTTCTTAGGAAAATAGGGAAAGAGAGATATTAAGGAAAGCGATGAATATTACTTCAGAAAACAACATTGCAGTTGAGATTTTTGAGGAACCCTAGTATTTCAGATATTCATATAATTGTTTTAAAATTATGTATCTGTGTGCTTCGTGGTAAGCTTGACAGTTGTTTCAAGACTGGTACACTGTAGATTTTTCAGATTTTGAATTAAATCATATTAAGAATTCTTCGGTGGGAAAGTGATAGTAACATTTCATATGTTTTACTGATTATTTCTATTTTGTTAAACCTGTATTTAACAGCAGTAGTTTCTCTGAAGACAGAATACTTGTAATTGCCAGTTATTTATTCTCCTGTATTTCCCTCTGCTTGATATTATCCCAGTCTTCTCCAAGATCAGTGTTTGACTTCACACTTCCCAATTTCATGTTTCAGATGTTTTCAGTTGACGTAATAATGAACCTGGTCAAGCATGTTTCACTATTGAAATAATTAATAAGGAAACTGAAGTAATATATAGCTTTAAACATAGTTCCTTTGACTAAGGAAGTGATTAAATTGCATATAATAGTTGTTGGCTTACAGCCTGGTTCTAAAGTGTTAGTTTTATAAACTGGGTTGTGAAACATCAGGAAACTTAGGTTGTATTTTTCAGGGAAATAAATAATTAAATACTGTGGAAAGTGGTTATAATTTGAAATTAAGTAATTGCTAGGAAGAAGTCTTTAAGTGATTTTTACATATTTTCTAACATGCTCTAGAATAGGTGGCATTTTATTGTTTTTTATAATTTGTCAATTACTTCCTTTAAGTTCATATAAACAACTTCTCAGTCTAAAAAGCACTATCTGGTGACTTGCAGGTGGCATGTCAAATACTACAAATAATCTGTGGTCTGTGGAGCAACTGAATTAGCCATTTGTTACACTGTTAGGCAGCTCACAGAATCACAGAATCA
>VXAL01014695.1:0-38018 GCA_013399475.1 Chauna torquata
TTTTCATGTAATGCTCTAGTAGAAGGCTATTCAGGCTGCTGTTTCCCTAGCATTTTAAATACCACCCTACTCCTCTCATTATAGCAGGAGATTTTGGCTCTCCCGGGCTGGGCGGGGGAGAGATGTTCTAAATGGGCTGCCAGGGAGGTGGATTTAATGCACTAGGAAGAACTGGCTTCACCACGTTAAAAAGCAAAACAAAACCCAATCCTCCACTCCTATTTTTAGTGTTTATGACCAAGTATTTTTGCTTGGTTGCTCATTTTGAAAGGGTTTAGTGAGCCTGCCAGTTGATTGAAAGCTCTGTGGTGTGTGAGCTGGCCGGGCTGGGGAGCCCGCAGTGCATAGCGACGAGGTCGGAGCTGCCTCGGAGTTTTTTTCCTCTGCAGTTTGTTGAAGGGTAACGAAAACGTCCCCCAGGCAAAGGGGATGTTGGCTTTGCAGGTTGTGGTGATTCATCTTGTCTGGATAAGCAGCTTTCCTCCTGCTCCCACGTTTTCATCTCCACCTACTTCACCCCTACTTCTCTCTATGACCAAATGCAAAACCTGCCCTGCGCTGCAAGAGCTGCGTGGCTAGGAAGGCCTCACAGCCGCCCCCGTTAGGTGTACCTGCTGGGCCGCATTAGCATTCGCTGCCAGTGTTCCCGGCCAGTTTGTGCTTTATAAATGGGTTTATTCTCAGTATTAGAAGCTGTGTCCCTGGCATATGGAGTCCGCGCAGCGCCTGCAGGCAGGTTTCCTTCCTGTTGGTGTTGGTAAGCAGCCCAAGTGCCTCCTGGCAATTAGCAGATCATTACCCATAAAGCCGCGCGGTGATGCAGCCTGGTGGGTTTTCTGGAGGTCACTCTGACCTAATTCACCCCCAGGAATCGTACAGTGCTGGCATGACTTACCAGTGCATTAACAAGCTGATGCTTCACTATGAGGTTATTTGAGTGCTTCCACATTATGCTTCTTAGAGAAGAATTAGCCATTTTGTCCAGCAGCCAACGGTGCCTAACAGCGGCCAGTCTGGAGGAGCGGGGAGCGGAGTGCTTCTGGGTTGTGAGATGGGACACTGCGGGCGCACGGTATTTCCTTTGGTGTTGGGCTTGGGGTCCGTCTCTGATCCCCTGGCTTGCAAAGGCGCAGAGCCTGGTTTGCTGCGTGACTTCTGCCTTATCACAGCCTCTCTGCGCCGAGCGGAGCAGAGCCCCTCGGGTGAGAGCCTGATTGCCCGCGGCTCTGCCTCACCAGCAGCTTTGCAGCACAGGAGGGGGCTCTTCCAACCCGCCCCGGGGACAAAGCGGTCTCACCACAGCTAGGTGACGTGGTGGTGGAGTCTGGTGTGCAGCCGTGCCGGTTCCACGGTCTGCCCCTCTTTTCGTGCCTCTCTCTCGCATTGGAGTCTCTTGTCCCCTCTGCTGGGATGCGAGGTGCGGGCACAGGCTTCGGGGGTGATCTGCGGGTGGGCCAGGAGACGTGCCGGGATGGCTTCTGTCCTCCGCCAGCCCAAGACCAGGGGCTCTCCCAGGGTGGTGTTTTGCCTACGCCAAAGTTACTTGCTGGCAGGTTTTAGAGGCTTTTAAAGTCTGTTACCTCCAATGTTTCATTTCTCTCTGCTAAGACATGTATGGCAGGACTATGCTTGCTGAGGAAGGGGAGCTGTGCAGCAAGAGCGAAACACAAACCTATTGCAGCAAAACTCTCTTAAAACATTTCTCAAGTAGTTTTCCTGTAAGATTTGTGGCATATACTACCGATGGGATGCTGTGGGATACTGCAGCTGGACTACCACACCATCGGGATGGCCCGAATAACTCGCTCCTGGCTGCTCAATGTGTGTGCCCTAGAGGTCACCCCCGGCTCCCACCCGGCATCTGCGCCGTGCCAGGCAGAAATGCTGTGTCTTGTCTGCAGCTAATCTCTGCCGGCCCGTGTGTGCCTGGATGTGCTCGGAGCCTTCACTTTGTTTATGCACATGTGCAGGCTTTGAGCCCAGCTTTGCTCCTGAAGCACCCCTGTAGTGAGGATTCTTTGTCCCAGTGAATGTTCTCAATGCTTACATTTTATGCGGCAGTGTTGTGTAGTCAGAGCTAGCAGTGAGTCGTGCGGGGAAGCTGGTGCCCAACTGTCCTAAGGCTAAGACGTTTTCCAGCCATTGCCCTGAGATGCGGGGTGTTGTGGTAGGAGCTCGCTCCTGCTGTGCCCTTTGGTGTTTTCATGGCCAAAACAACAACAGGGGAGTGCAGCGGGAAGTGCCACCTTCAGCACGCAACTGTTTTATAGTTTCATCAACATCTCCGGTGTAATCGCTTTCAAACGTGTCTCTTCTGCTTTCAGTTCCCATTGACTCCAGTTATACCTGCCTAACTGGGTTGGGACTGACCCAGTATCTTTTGCACAGGGGTTTTATTTGTCCCTTGGGTGTGCAATTAAAGCAGGTTCTCTTCTACTGGTGCTGAGTATTCGAGCTGTCTGTAATTTATGTGCCTGTTCTCACTGCAATGGGCAGCACCGAGGAGCGATCCAGCACCTCCCGCCTGCGGATGCAGCGGCGTGCCCCGGGCTTGGGTCTGACCCTTTCCAGCCCTGGCCACACCGGGCAGGAAGACTGCAGGGCCAGGAAATGAAATGATAGGAACTAGAAGCTCTGCCACAGCTGAATGGTTTCAGAGCCCAATCAATTATTAAAGGAGTTAATTCTTCCACAATTACTGGCATATTGCGGTATATTAGAGTAGAGGAAAGTTGGTCTTGGACCAAATCAGACTGACGAGTCTATGAACCAAGGCCCTGAGTCCTTTCAGCCTCACCTCTGTAGCAGCGCTGTCAGCACTGGAACACGAAACCTTGGACACTGGGAGAAACAGCCAGGTTTACTTATTTCCATCTGGATGTAGAAATTCACATCGGCAATATTTCCTCTCCCCCTCTTATGTCTTCATAGTAAAACCCAATGGTACCTGTGAGTGAGACTTCCTTTTTTGTTTGTTTGCTTGTTTTTCTTAAAAAGCTGAGTTCAGCAGGGCTCTGCTCTGAAGAGGGTGAGGCTGGAGCCCCTCCTCTGCAGCCTCCAGCACCCACCCCTGCCATGGCCTCAGGGAAGTCTTTTACATTTTTCTGTAACGAAATACTCCTGCTTCCCCAAATCACAGAGGTACTGTGGCAGTTGGTGCTGCGTATCCTCACCCTGCAAACACTTCTGAGGACTTCTATTTACGAATACTTGCATTTGAGCAGGCAGGCATATGTACCCGCATCATAGTGCCTCGGTGTTGCCAGATGGGAAGGGCCAGGAAAATGCCAAGAGCTCCATGTCCTCATCACTTAGAAATGTTTGGTCTTTTTGTTAGAGCTGCAGCTCCTGGAGCCCTGGGATTCTGGCAGCCTTTTGGTTTGGTTGGATGGTTTGCTTTTTTAAGGGCCCTTTCTAATCCTTATGTTTGCACGGGAACCTTTCAAAAAGGAACCCTAAAAGGCTCAAGAATTAAAAGGCAAATAAAAAGTGCTTTTAATAATCTACTGATTGGCAAACTTGGCTCAGAGTTTTTGAATGTGTGGGATTGGTGAAACCAGGTATCTGTAAGCATGCTGAACTGCATTTTTAGATGGACAAAGGAGGGCTACACTTTTATATCATAACCATAAAAACATATCACTTATTAGAATTGCAAGTTACTTTTCCCTTCTTTTTTTTTTTTACAAATAACAGTAATAATTCTGTCTAATGATGGTAGTGGTCATAGCAATGCTTATTCAGTCATAGCAAGAGGAAATTTTGCAGTTTCTGAGCATGTTTGGATGGGGTTCCTGTGTCATTATATCTGTAATACGTATTTATGGTTGTTTAAAGACCTGAATAGTTTATGGAATAAATTCTGACATGATATAGCCAGGAGCCCTGTGGGTTTTCATTATGCTATTGATTAAAAAGCCTACCTCTACACAGTGAAGATAAAGGAAAGAACTGGGAATTGGGTGAAAATTCCTTTTACTCTGTATAAATAATTTCACTTTTTTTTTTTTTTAAAAGGAGTCGTTGCTTATTTTTTCCTCAAGATAATCTCTGCCTTTGTTTGAAAAAGGTTATTGATTGGATTATTAACTTAAATAGTCTGTGGCGGGTGTGACAGAGCACATGGCTGCAATTAATCTTGTAATGCAGAATCCATTATTGAAGAAGCACTAATGAGCCGTTCGCAGGCCTTTGCTGGTCACAGAGTGCCTGGGAGCAGCAGATTGCTTCTGCCCTTTAATGTCAGTTTTAGTCTTTAGTGTTACACAGCCAATGTAAGCAAAAGAGATTTTTAGAATCTTTTTTTTTTTTTTAGGCGGTATTTCTGTTTAAATTCTCCATACCATCAGCCTGCAATTGCACTGGGTGCAGGAGTCACGAAATGGTGGCTGAAATGCTTTCGCCCCCCACTCCTCAGATCAGATGTCCAGTGGACATAGTGTACAATTAAAGCCGGTGGCATATGAAACATGGATGTCACCGTAAAATATAGACTCAGTCGCAGGGTTCAGATCCAGATTAGAGTTTTCGCAGAGATGGGGGAGCATTCAGGGCTGATCTATACTTTAAAATATTACTTTAAGACAAAGGGATGAGCTGTTGGAAACGTGCTTACTGCAAGTTTTATTGTCTCTGTTGTTTATAGCTATTGCAGCATAGCAGAAGTTTAGGTAGAAAATAGTTATGGTAGATTAGAAACTGTCGATGTTAACGTATCACCTTCTCCGTCAACAGAACTGCTCCCTGGGTGTATTTTAGAGGTCTGTCTATTGACTTCAGTGACACCATAAATATGTGTTACTTCTTCCTCCTGTTAGATCCGTGGAGCTGATACAGACATGTGAGAGTGATCGGGAGTTTGCCAGGGCTGAGGCACCGCCTGAATTACTAACCGAGTTCCCGCTGCAGACTCTCTGCTGCACACCTTAACCATAGTGAATGCAGTTTATCACAAGATTAGTGAAATAAGAGTATTTCTTCATCCTCACCACATAACTGATGAAACTAAGCAAGAAAGCCTTTCCAGCTCTCTGGCTTGTGCGCTACCATAGTATCCGTAACTGGAACCGCATTTTTGACAGCTCTTTGTGTAAAGCAAAATTGCTCATGAGCTGAACTAGCCTTTTTATTTTTTAAATGAATTCAGATCTACCAGTAGAAGCTTGCTATATGCAGCTACAGGGCTTTCTCCTTGGGTATTCTACCGCAGAGGGAATGCCAAGATATGGAGCAGGGTTGGTGTTCACTAATGCAACTCCAGGAAGTCTTGGACATGCGAATTTTCTCACAGGTTATGAAAAACACTGTTTTTTGAACCAAAATAACAGGAAAACAGAGAGATTGTGATGAAGGAGAGCAGGGAGGGCAGGAAAAAGGATTTTCGTGCTTTGATATCTACTGGCATGCTTGCCATACACTACAGTACCTTATCTTGCTGCTGGCATAAGTAAAAATAGTCTTTCCAACTTCATTAGGTTGGGGTCATGGTACCACATGGCACGTTGTTTAATGTGAAAGAGGATCTGACTTAGAGGCTAAAGAAAGACACATCCATGAAGCGTTCTTTTTGCCTTAGATGTGTTATAAGCCCTGGGCTGACAAAGAGTGGTCTATGGTTACGCAGACATGACTGTGACCATTTTTTCAGACTCTTTTGTAGCCACGTTTGAAGAGAGAGCCCAAAGGAGTGACTAGGTTGTTATTTTTTTTTGCAGAAGATTCTTTCTTTGCTACTAAAAAGAAACCACGGTGGCCCTCATTCCACTATTAATATTTTCTAAGGAATCCTCAGCCCACAAAAGCCCACTTCTTTTAGGCTTGTGGTGGGTGCGGTTCTTAAGAAAGGCTCTACAAAATAGGATGTATCACTTCAAGGATGGGGCACCATCGATACGAGACGCAGCACAGAAAATCTGCAAAGATATTTTTGAGGCGAGTGAGGAACTAGACAGTCAAGACTGATAGCTGGAAGAGAGCAGGAATGACTGTGAAGGGACAGAGATAAAGCAGTGAACAGAACTTGACCTTCATGTTGTTTGAGAAAGGGAGTCTCTAGCTGGAGTCTCTGCAATGAGCAATGTGTGTATGCAGGCAAGTGAGCACGTGAATACAAGTATGCATTTAACTTTGATTTATTTCTGTAAGTTTGATTCCATTCTTTCTGTTTCTTTTCAAATGTGACTGAAGCTATTTAACTCTCTGATTAACTCACACCTCTGTATGAGTTGTTTTCTTTGATATATTCCAGCACTGTACAACCTTTCTGGATGCCGACTTGCTGCCATTGGGATGAATTCCTCCCTGCTGTGTAGTGTGGCCCATTTGTTCTGTTTACTGGCATTGAAATGAGGTTCTGCATTTGCTGTAAATCAGATCTGGAGGATCATTTCAGTGTCATGTTGGGTTGTGCTAGTTTGGTACTATCAGAAATTATACGAGGTCCTCTCAGCAAGAAAAGGTCTCATGTCGCAGAATCGCCTTCTGAACAGTTGTGACTTTAGGGTCTCCAGAATTTCAGTTTGGACTTGGTTCTCTGTAAATCTCAATAAAATCTGACTCCCGTTTTGCACTGACATTTCAAGGCCTCCAAGAGTTAGTGATCTTCTTAGCCAGTGTGAGCTGTCATCAGTACTGTCAAAACGCTTCTTTGTTCAAAGGCTTAAAAGAGTGATAGGAACAATGTCACTGGTCCCTTCTTCCTTAAATATCTTCATTATTTTCTGTTCAATTTCCTTAATAACTTATGTACACACATTTCTTTGCTGGACGGGCTTAGTTGCATTACATGCGAATGTAACTGGAGAACCAAAATTCTTCTTCCACTGTTTGGTAACAACATAGGCACATAAAGGAAATATATTCCCCACAGCATTATTGTGTTACCGAGCGATTCTCATCAATTTTTTGCATCACTAACTAGAAAATATAGATGCTTCTTGCGGGGTGGTGACGGGCAATATGACGACACAGCAAAGTACTACTGATAGGTCTGGTAATGAAGATAGCACATCTATGCCCACGTCTCCTGTAGCCATGCCTTTTCTTCTTATCAGAGAAGCAGCTTTTTTTTTTTTTCTCCACTCTTAAGAAAACACTTAGACTGGTGGAGGTGGAAAAGATTATTTTCTACCCTTTGACTGTTGTCTAAGAGCAACAAATCTGTTAAAGGTGAAAAAAGCCTGCGCACTCGATGGCGTAAGTTTCTAGAAGTAGCACGCAGTAGCGCTGGACGCGCATACCTGTATTTCTAGGTATTCTTTGCCTATAGATGAGCATCTGGGTAGCTCTGTCCCATTTTCCTCGCCCTTGCCTCTGCACTGTACAAATACTATGTGTGCCAGAGAGGGATGCTAAATGCAGGGCTTTCCAAGCAGGCAAGCAATAGCTTATTGCAGGTGACCTAGGGGCTGCTTCAGCCAGATAGGGGTGGTTTGGGAGTACAGTGCTTTATTTCAGCGGTATATTTTTCTTGTTTTGTTTTGCAGAAGGAACACTGATCCTACCTTTGGTTTGTTTGTTTGTTTGTATTTTCCCCTCCAGAAAGCCCATTGCTGACCCCGCTACTGTGATACCGCTGTTTTGCAAAGCTGGAGTCGACACGCATGTAGGGGCGGGGGTTGGGACTCCGGCAGTTTGTCCTTCCCGATTAGATGTGACTGTTCTGCTAGCTTTCCCTTCTTTATTCCTTTCACTTAGTTCGTTGTGGAGTTGGCTTGGGGTGTTTTCCTTTTGGTTTCTTGTTTTGATCCTGGAAGGTTAGCTGTGCAGTTTGGTTTCTTCTGTGCCAACCAACTTTAGTGGCAGAGCTCTTAAAAATTTTGAAAGCTGTATCCCTCCATCCTGTCTTGCTTCTGCTCTGTATGCTACTGCTTCCAGTTAAGCAAAGTTTATAGAATTGCTCCACATATTTGGACACCAGGAAGGGAAGCTCTGAAATGGAGAATAACCTCATTTCCACCAGGTCCTTCAGTCCGATCGAGACAATGCTAATTGAAACTGTTGTCCAATTTCTGTTAAGATGGATGGGCTGTCTCTGAAATTGGGTTTGTTTCTGATTTCATCCTTTCTCTTGTTTTCTTTCAAAATAACAAACAAACAAGCAAACAAAAAAACAAACACAAAAACCAAACCCAAAGCCAAACCATTTTTAAGAGCTCTGAATAAAACTGCTTTGCCAATGGGGAATGAGTGGGGATGACTCTGATTTTCTCTTGTGCCCGGCAGCGAAAGGGTTAATGCCTGCTTTCCTCTTTGGTATCTGTTAGTTGCAGCCCATGTTGTGATCAGTCCATGTCCATGTGCGTTTTGTTCCCAAATTTAATGCCGGTTAATTGACAATAAGTGAGCGAGCCTTAACAATGACGGTTGTTTCCGATCTTCCTCAGGACACCCGACCTGCCTGCAGTTCACCACAAACATGACTGAGGCTGTTAAAACCTATCAGTGGCAGTGCATTGAGTGCAAATCCTGCAGCCTTTGTGGGACCTCTGAGAACGATGTGAGTTTATTTACCTTTTCATGCGAATAAGTGTCACTGCAAGCTGCTGTCATACCCACCCTTGAGAAGCACGTGGCAATGGTGTGGGTCATCGCTTCTCTGCTGCTTCCGTACTTCTCCTTGGAGGAGCGACTCCTGAGAGTAGAGATGGGCTCCTCCCAGTGACCCACTCAACCGCCGGTCTCTGCTGAAATTACTGCTGGTATCACGTAGGGCCAGTTAAGATAGCAATGTGCTTTATTCAATAGAAACTAGCTGGAGGCCATAAACTCATGTCACAGGTTGCTGCAAAAGAGTAGTATTTTCAATATTGTAATCAGGAGTAGATCTGAATGGTGATAACCCCAGAGATGGCAGGTATGTTTCTTCTGTCCCTGATTTTACTTACTTTCTTGGCATGATTTGTTAATCTTAATTAGAATACTTGGGAAACATGGAAGCATTTGGATTGGGATGGCTGAACCTCTCTCTAGTCACCTAATCACCTATTCCAGTGATTTCCAAACCATGATCCAGAGTCTGCAGCTGAACAGTATCCTTTCTGTGTTTTTTTTCAGTCAAAATCTGATGATAAGGGTCCTTAATAGTCTGTGAGAAACCTGGAGAATTGGCAGTGGCTGAAGAACTTTGGAGGCAGTAGTTAAGACTACATTCCCTATAGCAGAATGAATTTGAAGCCTGAGATTTTGTTTTGCTTTAGTGGTAAATGAGGAAATCTGAGAATAGGGAGCTGCTCTGTGGTAGGGGTCAGGGGATACTTCAGAGAAGGATTTTCCCCCCCGAGATGTGTGAAATTGCTGCAGACCATGAGGTAGGATCACTTTACGTCCGCCTGCTTCATGAAGTGTTTGCTACTCAGTTGAGTTTTGGATAACTGGCTAAGTTCAGGCTTTTGATGAGAAAGGTTTCCCCTGAAAGGATGAGATCCAGAGCATGGTCACACTGGAGCCCAGCAAGGTGGGGATGCCAGTCTTCTTCTCTCAGTACAGCATATCCCTGACCTAACAGCTTTTGGTCCTGCATCGTGAGGCCACCTTGGAAAGGAAGTCCTCTGGCTCTCAGAGAGATTTTCCAGTTAGAAATGGGACTGCCTTTGTGATGAGAAGGGTTCTCTGCAGCCTCTCAGAAATATGGTGGTTGATCCTGGACCCACAAATGTGATGTCTTTTATATCCTTTTACATTCCCAGCAGTCTCTTAGTCTCTATGTTGCAGCTCTGTGTTCCTAGCTGAGCACTGCTTCTTACCATGCTTATGTTTTCATCTTGGCAAGAGACTAATTTTAATCATTTTCTCTCTCTCTTCTCCTCTCCTTCTCTCCCTTTTCCTCTCTGTCTCTCCAACAACCCTGCCTCAGGACCAGCTGCTCTTCTGTGATGACTGTGACCGTGGCTATCACATGTATTGCTTGAATCCACCAGTCTTTGAGCCCCCGGAAGGTAACATACGTTAGAAGTCTGCTTTGAAAATCACAATAAAGTCCTTGTGGAGAAGAGTTTCAGAAAGGTGGCCTGGGCCATGCAGGGTTAAGGAAGCGGAAGCAAAGAAGAGGCAGGTAGCACTGGAAAGAAAGCAAATGAGTAGACTTAGAGGGCTAGTGTGATCTGAGATGTCCTGTGCAATCTTGCCTGGTCTCTACTTCCTCCTCCAGCACATGGCTCTTCTGCAGATCATGGGTACCTTTGGATGTCCCAGATGGCATTGGACACCTCAGTTTAGGCAGCTGAATTGAGCTCCTGTGAACTGTGACTTTGGACTTTGTAAGAAGTCAAGGTCCCAGAGAGAAAGCCCCAGATGGGAAGGGTCTCTCTGGAATAGATGAGAGTCTGTTGTCAGGAGACTGGATTAGGAGGAAAAACCTTCCTTCTTCTCTGGCCTGTCTGTGCCTTGGAACAGTGAGGGTTTTACAATCTGTATCACATTCAGTATGCAGTTATAACTTCTGTAGGAGATTCAATCTGAATATGCTGCTACTGGTTGCAGTTTGCCTCTCGGTTTTGGAGCAGAAGAACTAGTCCCTTACCATTAGTAACTCCCTGACTA
Source organism: Chauna torquata (assembly GCA_013399475.1). Classification (NCBI taxonomy): domain Eukaryota; kingdom Metazoa; phylum Chordata; class Aves; order Anseriformes; family Anhimidae; genus Chauna; species Chauna torquata. Next base: position 10,540 of record VXAL01014695.1, read on the forward strand.
AAATCTGCAGAGAGCAGTGAAAATGGAGAAGGAGGCATCTGAGTGCAAATGACTGCAGTGTACATGAGGGGTGAGACAAGAATAATTACAAATCAATCATGCATGCAGAAGCTAAATGTTTCTAACTTTGATAAATAGGAAACTAAAATCAGGAGGAGAAAATTTTGAAATGGAGCTAATAATTAGGTAAAGGTTTCTGTTTGACTGGGAAGTGGTGTATTGAATGTATCAAAATATAAAACACTTAGAAGCAGGAATGCACATCCCAGCTGTGTTGTAAATTGCGTAGAGAGTCTATGTGCATGACATCAAGGGCAACAGAGCCTGCTTCAGACACTTACAGGCAATTCCAGTGTCAGAAATATTTGATATCCTATTCAAGCCAATCTTCACATAAAGTCTGAGTATCTGGATTTGGTGTCATAAGAAGGATTTTTTCATTTGCAGGGAGTTGGAGTTGTCACTTGTGCCGAGAACTGCTCAGAGAGAGAGCATCAGCTTTTGGCTTCCAGGCCTGAGGAGCTCCAGCAATCAAGAAACACTTTGCTCCTCGTGTTGTCATACCAGCACACAATTCCCATTGAGAACACAAAGACACAACCCACATCAAAGCGAATGGACACTCAAGTATGGGAAGAGATATCTGTGGTATTCACTGTCACTAATGCAGAACCTCCTGGGCTCTACTAGAAGGATCGTGTACTTTCCTGATGCTCCTGATGAAATCTCTTCACTGCTGTGCATGGTTGCTGCTTACCGTTATGGGCTCACATGCATTATAGAAGGGTAGGGTTGTTATATCGACATGGAGAAGTCAGTTTTGTGTGGCCTTGTGCTTTCTGTTTAGTCTTCTTCTTGAAGGAGAAATAGTAAGATGTCTCCCAAGGATTTATTAGTGAGTGCTTTGGTGGGGAGCAGCACCAGTTGTTACTCCTCAAAGGCTTGTCTGGAAATCTCTTTGCTGCAACCAGTCTGTATTCGTAGAGGGGCTTTGTGTTTCATTAGTTCTATACTTCCCAGGTTGTGAACAACACATTGTCAGTGAGAGAAGCACTGATCAAAATTTGGGGGGGGGCATGACACTTTCTCCTTTGGATCAAATGCTTTGATTTGGCAGATCTTTAGACATCTGGTTTTAGTGTTTCTGAAGGAGGAGCAGGACCAGTATGAACACACACACACACACACACACACACACACACAAACACACGCTTAGAAAAGTCTACTGTGTTTGGTATTTTTGGATATTCAGGCACACTGTCCCACTCCAGTGCCACCACACAGTTCAGACTCATTGTTTTATTTTTGCTCAAAAAATCATGAATGGTTATGTATGGTAATTGTCTTGCTGTTTAGCTCAGAAAACTGAATGAAAGAAAAATGTCATTTTAAGATGATCATAGAAAATAAAGGTGTCAGTTTTCTGAGCCATGTAAAGTAAGCTGAAAAATGGAACAACATTGGCTTAGGTTCAAATGAAGTACTTTTGATTATTTTTTTCAATTTCTAAACTAAAATATTCTGTAATTGAAAGTTGAAATTTTATTTTGGGAATTGCCTAATCAGGACTTCCAGCATTTCCAAAGTTGTGCTGTTTTTTTAGCAAAATAGTTATGAAGAGCTAGCTGAATTTTCAAATAATTTTGCCCCCAAATTCTCTACAACTGCATTTTTGGCAAACACGGTAATTTGGCAGAAACCTTCCTAAGCTCTAGAGAAAGGACTTATTTATTGAACCTAATATGAAAAGAAAGATTTTCATAGTTGTTTTCAAATTTAAATAGAAATAGTTGTACTTTGTTTGAGTAAACCTCTACATGTGAAAGGGAGAAACATTAAGGGAGAGCATCAATTGAAAAACTATTTTTACAGTTGAGTCCCTTTGAATAACTTAAGACATTGCTAGGAGGACAAGTGAGTACCTTAAAATTTTTTTACCAGATGCATCTTTAAGGTTAAGAACATGCAACTCCCTGAACTGCCAAGTAGCCCAGAATAACCGTTTTCTTGGGTATGATATATATTACTTTCTATGCATAGATTTAAATGGGATTAAAATATAAATTTATGAGAGTCCCAAGCAGCATGTGATTCGGGTTGCCTGTACAAGTAGGTAAGCACACTGAAGATTATATTTCGGATATTTATATTGGTTGAAACTTTTCTGCAAAATTAAATGTCCCTGAACACTTGAAAGGGCATTGGGAAAGAGTATCAATGAGCTAATTTTTCTTCCTTCTCCTGCTAATTACACTTAGTTAGAATGAACTATACTGACCTAATGCACTTTTCCTCATTATTTAGATAGTTTCTTCACCTTTTGCATTTTTTTCAGCTTGCAGTAGCCGTGTCAGCTGTTGGATTCTCCCATGTGCTGTCACGACATCGTCTCTGACTGCAGTGGGAGCATTTTAACCTGTTAGAAAAGGGATTTAGAAAGTATTTATCCTAGTCATATTGGACCAAATTTCTCCTGGAGCAGCCACGTTGGCTACCTGTGACATTCATTCAATACCTTAGTCTCTGTGTGACAGCCTGCTGAGTGAGCCAAGAGTACAAAGATGTTTGAGCATCACATGCAGGGAGAGTAAAGCAGGAGGAACACATGGACCTGCATGAGGTGTCTGGTAACTGTTTGGCCAAAGCTCTAGAAAAATTGTCAAACAAAGCATCTTCCTCCCAGTCTGAGGAGCTGCCCATCCCTGTGGTCCCATTCAAATTTCTGTGCCACTCCCACTGCCCAGTCTGCTTTGGGACCATCACACAGTTCAGACTGATGGAAATTCAAGCTACTGCTCTGGCTGGGAGCACAAGTGTGTGCTTGACAGAGACACTGCTTGACTTGCACGGAAGGCAAGTGTTTTGGCAAGAGAGGCAGGAGCTGGGAAGTGTGAGCACTGGAGGAAAATTCTGTGGTGGTGCTGGTGGTGGGAGGAGCAGAGGTGGACTTTTAGTGTTTGGGCTGGTGCTCAGCTTCCGGACCTGCTGTGCTTAGCGAGCTCCATCATAACAAGAGTCGTCGCCTTCAGATTTGCTGGTATTTGCATTGACCTTGGGAGGGGAGCAGGACAACATACTCATTATCAAATGAAGAGAAAAATGCATATTGTTTTAGCCTGTGTTTAAGCAGGCAGCAGTGGCTTATCATCTAAGTCCTGGTAGCCCTTTGTGGGCTGTTGGTGGGACCAGCTGATGCAGAAAGTCAGTGCTGTCTGTCCCTGTCATGAAGATATTGCCGAATGAGCTGTGCTCTGCATGCACACCTGCTTTCCTGTCATGCCATTTCGATCCATACTGCTGACTATTTTCTCCCCCACAGCGCAGTGAACAGTATCTTTCATGCTTGTAAATATTCCTTAGTGGCATTGGTGAAGTTTCATCACTAATGAGGTATGGTGGAAGGCTAGATTTCTAGATCTTCAGTGACAAAATAATGTTGGAGATCGGTGTAAGAAGGTACTTCCCATGGTGGTCCGGCTGCATTTCGTTCTCTTTAGCTTTGTGCTATGTCACCGTGTAGCCAGGTGGCTCCAGGTAGCTTTTAGCAGCAGATGAGATGCCAGCTCTCCCGCGCTGAGAACCTCCTCCCGCTGCAAGCTCCCTGCTTCTTGAGCTCCCTCCTGGAAAAGGGGCTGGGACGTTCCTCCCAGTGACATTTTTAGCACGCATTCAGAGCCGTACACCTTGGTACACTTTAGAAATACTAATCAATCCACCAAGTGAACAATGCTGTACCTGCTTTACTGAGATGTGGGGAGGTGGTGGCACTGTCACAGGCATGAGGAAGAGGAGTTCAGAAACTCCGAGAACCACTTCCCTGTCATCGGGGTACCCCCTGGGGACACCCTTCCTGTATGGCCACTGGTGCAAACTGCTTTGGCAAAACCATCCGCTGTCAGGCACGTCTCGAAACAGCACGTGACTGCGGTCTGGTGTGGGCAGCAAGCAATCTGAGGCCTCTGGCTCTGGGTGCTTCTTTCTTCTTCTGGCAGGACGTGCAATGTTGCACATGGAGCAAATGCCTGTTGCTGAAAGCTGGGCGTAGTGCGTGGAGTGCTTCGTGGGTGTGTGGTTCCCACCAGATTTTAAAAATGAAATGGATTTGTTAGAAAGTAAATGTTTATTGTGCAGTGGGCAGGGCAGCAAGGGGACGTTTATTCCTGAGTGCTGACAAAGCCAAGTGGGCAGGGAAAGCTGCTAGTCAGGGCAGCTTGGGTTTCCATTTAATCTGGCAGCCTGAGCTGAGACAAAAATTCAAGGTGTCGTGCTCCTTATCTGCTCTGGGAACAGCTGGGATTTCTCTTTTTCGCTTGTTTGTTTTTTTACCAGTGATGTACCCAGTAAATCGTCTCTGTACCTGCTCCCCTCTGTGGTGGAGTTCACACTCCATGTGTGAGCGTGTTGGCAGCCCTCAAGGTGATCAAACTCTGAAGTATTTTGAAACTCTTCTGTGTAGGCAAGGCAAGCTATATTTTAGCACAAATCAGGCCAAACTACCATAGGAGATGGTAGATTCTGCATCCCTCAAAGTCTTCAAATCAAGACTGGGCAGTATCCCAGAAGACATATTTTAATTAAACACAATTTTAGTTAATCACAGGAATGTCTGACTGGAAAAGGCTTGTGTTGTAGAGGAAGCTAGACTAGATGATGTAATTGTTCTTCCTGTCCTTATTATAAAAGCAGATGTTTACGAGTAAGGGGGGTGTATTTAAATAAAGCTGTGTCTGAATAGTGGCCTTAAAATATGTTAGTTAAACATGTTCATGAAACCCTTCTCATTTTTAACCCATTTTGGGTAACCTAAGAAAGGTCAGCTATAGAAAATCACCTTTACGGATGCAGTAAATAGTGCATTACCTCCCTTCATGCCCATGATGGCAGCTATGTTGGTGCTAGCTGCCTCAGGCTTTTCCAGAGAACAAACAATTCAGACTGCACAGTGTGAGACCATGGTGTAGTTCTGGCTTTCCCTTCATAGCACGTGTATGCTGGATTGTCCAGTTTTCTGCCCCATGGTGGGAAGACCGGCTGGGGAGAGGAGGTGCTGCGGGTCCGCGGTGGCAGCCTTGGAAGCCAGAGGGACAGAGAAATGGTCACGGTCTTTGGAAGCATCTGAAGCATTTGTCTAAGCAAACCTTAGGCCACTCGAGCTAGGAAAGCCACCATTAAGTGTGTTCTGAAGCAAACATTACTCTAAGTAACTTTGAAATTGTTATTCCTTGCTTTTCTTTAAAAGGGCCTCAGTAAATTCTGCCCCGAAGGAAGAGCCTCCCGCACTGTGCCGTGTTGTGGGGCTGGTGCATGTTCCTCACACCTACAGCATGTGTTTTGACAGGGGTCATCTGGGAGGTGAGGAGTGGATGGGGGTAGAAAGGAATATTAATTAAGCTTGTCACTGCCAGAGGGGTAGTGTTCATTGTGCGCAAGGAAATTCCAGGTAGAGCTGGGCATGATTTTTCTGTGTGGAATAAATTTATTTCAAAAAAACAAAACCCAAAAAACAACAGTGCATTTGAGGTGCACATATATCCAAGTGTAATCTGACAAATTATTTCATACAAAAAATACAGGGGAAATATGGATTGGAAAAGTCGAAACTGATTGTTTCAATCTTTTTAATATGAATCACAAATTTCAAAGTTAATTTAATTTTAAAATAAAATAATTTAATAGCCTTCATTTGACAACAAATATTTAATTTGGGATTCAAAATCATTTCAGGTCTATCTGAAATGAGTTTTCTAAATTCCTTAGTGCCACGTCCACCACTTTGTATCTGGCTAATTCAGTTTCAACACATCAAGACCTTGCATTAGAGAAAATCTTACAGTTTCTACTTAAAAGAAAGTTAGCATCTGTGGAGGAATAGGAATCCTTTAAGGTGATGTGACTGGGTACATCTAAAAGTAAAAGAAGATTAAAAAAACAGAAAATGGTAATCTTGAATACTAGGAGCGCTCTCTTAGTGAGATGTCTTTAACTGGTCGATCTTACTTGTGTCTGTCTGTGTGTCTATCCAATCAGTTAGCAATGCCAACAGTTAGTCTATAAAACTGGCTTTAGAGCAGAAGGGGAAAATGGTTTATGTTCTCGTGATATAAAAAACTGGACAAAGTGACAGAGAATATGTTGGGAACAACTTGGCACTACTCTGGGAAGACAGAAAATGCAAATCTGATGGAGGAGGCAATTAAAAGATGGATTGAGTTGTCAATTTTGTTTTGGGAGACTGCAAGCTGGACAAGAGAAAGTCCTCATTTGAAATGTTAACAGTCAACCAGCTGTACATTTTTGTGAAAATAAGTCCTGCAGAGAGGAGCAGGCGGATGGGATAGGCGCCCTGTTTAGTGAACCCACCCTTTTCTTTTTGTTGTACCTGTCTGTAGTCTCTCACCATTAACAGTGGTTTGGTGTGGGCACTTTCTTTGCAGTATGAGTTTGTACAGAGTGGGGAAGAGCCAGTCAGAGCCTCGAGGATGCTCCTAGACTCCAAGTAAGTAACTTGGCCATATGGACATGCATGTGCCCACCTATAACCAGCATGCAGGGCTGCCACCAGTGTGGAGCTGGCAGATAGCAGGGCAGGGTGACACCGCGGGTGGGTGCTGTCCCTCTCCTGCCCACGTCTCCACAAGAGGTGTCTGTAGAAACAACCTGCAGCAAGGCAGGCAGAAATGCTCAGATATTCATTGCTGTTCTTAGGTCTCAATTAATAACAGCCGAACGGGGGACAGCCCATCCAGCAGAGCTGCCTGGCTCTGCCAGTCTGCCTGCCAGCGTTTAAAGCCAAAGCTGCTCTGAAGTTATGTGGAAATTTTGGTGTCTGTAGGTGAATTTAGGAAGTGTGGGGTTTGTTTCCACTTACAGCAGGGACTGCAGCACCACTCTGGGCAGAGGAGCGATGCGTTACTGCCCTGCCTCTCCAGCTGCACTGCTGGAGCGTTTGTCAAGACCCACCACCACTGCCCATCAGCTGAATGTCTGGGCGAATGGCAAACAACAGCCATGCCTGGGGAAGAGGGGAGAGATGGACTTTTTAGTGTTTACCTCTTTATTTCATAAATGTCAGTGAGAACGCCAGGTGTTTTGCTGCTTCGGAATCGAGCCAATAGCTTATTAATATTTGCAATGCATTTCTGCCACGCTGGGTGAAAATGCGAAGTATTATTGCAGTATTCACCCGTGCATTTAAAATATACATTGTTACTGTTATTTTGAAATGAGGAAACTATTTCCAGATCAGCTTGCCACCCTGTGCATGCATAAGGTTAACAATAATGCCCTTCATGCTGGAAAATTGCTGATTTTTCAGGTACTGATATTTTCTTTCAGACTCCTGTCAGTCTAGTCACCAATCTGATTCAATTCATTGTAACAAACCATAGGTTTCATCTCCACAGTGAATCAGGAGATGTTCCCTCTCTCCCCACTTCTCAGAAGCCAAGGAGGGAGAAGGGCAGTTTTGAGTCTTCATATTCTGGGTGATAAAGAATGACAAGTCCATTTCCTGGTCATCTCCTCTCCATGTCTTGAAGGTATTGTTTGGTTGGCTGGGAGAGGGCTCCTTTTTTGGGGCAGCCTGAAGGGTCTTTGCTAGTGTCTGTCTCACCTGTGCATGAGATATCTTAGTCCGGGATTTTGTCCCCTTGGAAAGGACTCTTCCTGCTGTTGCTGTATAAGACTTTGAAAGTGCTAATTCTCATCAAGTTACCATGTGCCTCCAGTCCTGACAATCAAGATAAGGATTTCCCATAAATTCCTCAAGATTTTAAAAGAATGCACGCCAGGAAGGCAGACCCCCACTGTCCTAAGCCCGTGAACTGTGCTGGAGCACTGGTGTCAGTTAACAGCCCAGGTACTGGGCTGTACGGTAAGGACTGCATTTTGATGTCCACTATGCGCTGCCAGTGCAAACTTTATCAGCAACACTAATCGGAAAGTATCTGCTCAAAATCAAAGGAAAAGATATGAACGTTATGCCCAATGTACTCTTCCTTCATAGCTGTCCTGGGAGTATAACGCACGAGATGTGTCCCTGCATCCTTTTGGGAAGGCTATAGCAAGCGTATGAGGAATTTCCAAGTGTTCTCTCCTTTGAGTTTCATTATGGAATATCCTTCATTGTTCATCCTAATCTTTTTTTTCTCTTAAATATATTCCTGGATTTGAGAAAGTGTGTACCAAAGCTGATCTGAAGGGTCTAGAGCGATTCAGAAATAGAGAGAGGTCCAAGCTGAACCATCAACTTTCACCTCCCCCTTTACAAGTGGTCAACAAACTCTTGATCATTGCAGGGAATGAAACTCGCCTGCTGGCTGAATTCCTGTTCAGCATTAAGGTCACACAATCATTCTTTTAGACTCTTCTGTAGTCATAAAATGTTCTTTAAAAATGCAAGGAGAAATGTTCCCTCCTTACCTTGATGGCATTCCTTTTTTGTGCTGCAGCAGAGATCAACAGTCCTCCAGTTTACTCTGACTTTCTTCCAGCACCGTAGCCTGGGTCAGCAGTAACGGGGACAGGTCCAGGAATAATCTGTTTCATTGAATTGCAGATGTAAGAGAGGCTCAAGAGCATTCAAATAAATTGTCATCTGTGCTAGACAGTCAGATCTCCTAAGAACCAGAAGTCTGCATACATGTTAAGCTATTGCTTCACCTGCTCCTCATCTGCCATTTCAGACACGTTTTTTCACTAGAAGTGGTTGCAAAGAAAAACATCAGCTATAACTGGGGGTGGGGAAGACTGAATTAGGATCTTTGCTATTGAACCTTTATTTGACAGTGGTGCAACATTGTCCCCATTGTTCATAAGGGGGGAAAGAAGGAGGATAAATCTGTGGCATCATAGTGCGTCTCAGATAAAACTGTGATGTCATCAGCTTTTAAATGCACTTTTGAAATGCTCAAGTAATGATCCCAAAATAGCGACATCCCCATTAATACATTGGCAGAGCCTTACTGTGTAATGCTGTAGTATTTAATTTTAATTAGAAAGAGACTTTAAGTTGTATATATAAATATATATATATTTGTGTACCATATTAATGTTATTTACTGTAAATACAGCTCACCTACCAGGAATAGATCTGAAGCCCTATACTAAGTGTTACTGACCTTGAAGGAGAAGAAGGAGGAGGGAGAAAATCTTATTTGTTTTGCCAAAGGTGTGTCAGCATTCTAACAAAATAAGGCAAAATATTACCCCTCACAATGTAATCACAATCATATTTGGAGCATGATTTTTTGACACATGAAAGAGTATAAATTCACTAAAAGATAGGCCAGCTTCTGAGCTGCTCTCAATCAACATTCCTCGACTGACTTTAAGCCAAGAGGCTGTCCTGGTGTCTTAAAAAGGCCCAGTCTAAGTAGTCCTAGTCTTTAGTCTTTATTTAACAATGTGTATTTCTTACTAGTTGAGTACACCCAGCACCCAGCGCATACAAGAAAATAGGCATTTCTGCCCCAGCTGAGTCTGGTCTGTTTACTTTTGGTTTTGGTTCAGTCTGGTTCTGCTGATGCCATGTCACAGCCTTCAAAGCAAAGTGAGACTTCTCAGCAGAAGATAATTATGGAGCAGTCAGCAGCCAGGGTAAATTTCTCCCTAACTCCATAAAGTTTGGGCTCGATTGCTCAGTTTCCAGTATATTGCTTTCTGATTTTCTGTAAACAACCCCTTATTGCTATATTAGGAAACAGTGAACAGCGGGTACATGATTTTCCTCCTGTGTGTCAGACCTCGCTTCACTCAGTTCTGAGCTCACCTCCCTTCCCCATTTCTAATCTGTTCCAGTCTTTCTTTTTGATCTCTCTCTCTCCTCATGTGGAAATTTTCTCCAGCCCCTGTTGTTAGCATCTGTCCCTGGAGTCAGTCCTCTTCAGCTCCGTTTGTTCTGAGATAGGCTGAAGTGGAAGTTTGCATGACCGGGATATGCATAACATAGGTTTACTGACTGGTACCTAACCTCCTAAGCATGACTTCCCTCCCAGTGGTATATCCTGACAATGTCCTTGCTTTTTAGCCACCCCATGAGTGCTCCTGTAGTCACCTCTGGGATATTTCCCTCTGTGGTCACAGCTCATCTCGAGGGAAGCTGTTCTGCAGCCAGGGAAGCCACGCGGTGCTGCTGCCGGCACACGTGCCCTCCTTCCCCCGGTGCTCCAGCTGGGGACATGGTCAGGCTGTCGGCATGAGATCACATCCAGCACGGCTACTCCCTGGAAGCCAAAGTGTTGCTTAGTAACCCACTCATGGAAGTACCAGAAGCATTTTTCAATCTGTCACATTGGCAAAAAACACTGGCTTCTTGATTTAGAGGCATTCTGCTGTGCGTAGCAGGGCTTTGCTCCATTACCTTGCATCCAGCGCTATCTGCAAGTGAGGAAACGAACCTCCCCCTTCATGGAGGGGCTGGGGGGAAGGAGGCACAGAGAAGATTTGCCCAGCATTGCGTGTGAAGCCTTTAGCCAGTTCTCCTGACATCTAGATCTCATCTTAACTCTCTTCCTGTGGGAGATATTCCCTCCTTATGAAAGTGCACTCCAGGGTCCTATAGCAATTGGCTGAACAGGACCCTGCAGCACCTTCATCTATTATGAGAAATTACTGCAATAAAACATGGTGTGTCATACAGAAACTGGATGAGGTATTGCAATATTTATGTTGTAAGCCTCAGTGTCATGGACAATTGCTACAGAATAATGTATGTCTTTTTTTTTGATGTGGTAGAGTCATAGCAGCTTCACAAGAGCACACAGAACCCAGACCATCTGGGATTACATGGTTTCCTCAGTTATTTTCAAATTATTGTGTTATTGAGAATTAAATGAAAAACATCCTCTCATTTAAAAATAAACTGTAAAGGCTTTTAGGTTACTTCCCTTCCTCTTTTAAGAATAATTCAATTTGGGAGCAAAATATCCAAGAACTGTGTTCTGACTTAGGAGGCTTGCTCCTTTATCTGGCACTGGTTTATCCTTGAAAATGACTTCAAGAAGTAACTGGAAGGCTTTTATTTGTGGTACCTTATTGATTTTGCTATCAAATCTCCTCAGTTTGGAAGTAAAAAGGTATTTATACAATGTCTAGTTTTGAGCTTTGGGGTCCAGCTGGGTTCTTCCTATCCTGCTTCTTGTCATCAGAATGAGTAGAGCCATAGTTTGTATCAGGACACTGTATGACCCATTTCTGTGGCTTGGCTCTTGTTGTCAGACTGTGTTCCTGCAAGCCCTCTGCAAAAAACTGAAGGGGTATTATGAAGGTTGTGGAAGGTCCAGAGTGACCTGAAGACCAGGTTGTCAGACAAGTGTTCCTGAGAGGTTCTTTCAGTCTTCAGAGACTCTCTCACCCATGACGATGCTCAATACTATGGTAATTAAATCATCAAGGTTTGTTGCTCATGCAAATCCCTTTCAGTGAAAGGTCATTGACACACACAACAGTTGTGGTTTAAAACTTAATGCAGCATAAAGGTGAAAAAACATCCCTCAACATGCAAAGATCCCAATTTGATTTTTGAGGAATTTCTGAGGAAGTAAGTACATTCCTGTAGTCCTTCCTAGTCTAATAGTTAAGTTTGGGTATGGGGCACAGCTTCTTTCCATTTTAATTTGCATGTAGTTTAAGAAATACACAAAGTAAATAAAAAATGTTCCTGATGGCTCGTGTGTCACCAGCATGAGAACAATTGATGACCCACCCCTGGGGGTCCAAGTGCAAAAGTGTCTATCTCACACAAATGTTCAGGAAGAACTGGCTTCTCTGGGGGGCAGGGAGCATTTCTGGCAAGGGAGCCAAAGACTGTGGAGGGAGGCCTGACCTACATTTTAATTCTTAGAACTGGTTGTGCGAGCTCACGATTGATGGAAATCTTGCCCTCGTGATGCTAGGCTCCTTGGAGAGACGATTCAGAGAAAAACTAAGTGCACAATACATTGTTTGTTTGAAAAGTAGCAGGGTATCTATTTCCAGTCTTCTAATACCTTGACCTTGGAGTTTGTTTGTAATTAAATAGTCTTGTCTTACCAGCTAGCCATTGAAGCAAAAGAGCTGTTGTTATAAAGAGAGCGGGCAAAGGAAAAGCAGGCAGACTGGGTAACTTCTAGGCAATACTGAGAAAGCACAACTGTTTTCTGCTTTCACAGCACCTCTTTTTTCTGCATGTTCTGCAAGATAAAATGATTTGAGCTGAGAGACATTTTAGAGCACCTGGGTTAGTTAGCTGCAAAGCACGGGCTGCTCTATTAATGTCCGTTCCTGCTGTTTAGTTTTTGAGGTTTTTATCTGTTCGTGTACTCGCAGCCTTCTTTTCAACATTGAGGATGCTCCAGGTTATCTCTGTCCCACCCAGCTGGGATCTGCCCTTATGGAAAGAACAAAATGTGAGTTGGAACCTGCTCCACTGCACTGGCTGTGCATACCGCTACCTATACCTGATACATGTGTACGTTGAGTGACTGCATCATAGTGACTTTTTTAATGCGTTGACTGTGCTGTCAAGATAACATGGCTGGAGAAAACTAGGAATACTTAAAACTTTGTGTGAATAGAAAATGAGTCAGTGAAAAGGCAGTCCAGCTGAAGAAGTTTTCTTACCCTGAGCCACCATCATGTCTTCTACAATATGTCAACCTCTGTATCCCCTAAATAGCCTTTTGTCCTCTTTGCAGCAGAAGAGAACTTGCCTTTTGTGTCTTTGCTCCAAGCTGGAGCCATTGGCACTCAGTCTTTTCATAACCTGCTGATGAATTGAAAAGCTAGCCTTGACATGGGTTTGCCAATTTCTGTAGCTTCCCACCAGAATAATCTAATACCAGTCAGCGTAGGTCCTGCAATAGATTGGAGGAGTTCTGGGATGCTGCTGACCGATGTGTGCCATTGAAATATTGGTCTTCAGGGCAATACTGATAAGGAGGTTTTGTATCAATGCTTGTGAGAAAAATCTGGCAGTCTCAGATGAAACTGATTGTCTTGTTAGTCACACGGTAAGTACAGATGCAAGCCAGAACGACTGAGTGAGAAGATAAGACTTGCTGTCTGATGAATACCCAAGACATCCCCCTTGCTTCAGAGAGAAAACCCTTCTGTGACTGATGCTGGGCTGGCGAGTAGGTGGGCTTACATGGCTAGAGAGACACATCACTGTGATACATTTGTCACAATGTCTTCAATCATGTAAATGTACAAGAATAGGATAAAAATGCCTGTCATTTCTTTCAAATTCCTTTTTAGCTATGTACACTACCTCCAGGTTGCCAGTTGCTACCCCACATGAGGCCTAATTGGAGTTTACACTATGCTGCTTGGTATTCATTTACTTTTGGTGGCCACAGACTAAGGTTACAGGTTTAGGAACCAGTACGTAATCGTAAGGACAGCTTCTTGTGTTATTTTTCTCTTTCCCTCCTCTGTAAAGTGTGAACCTTTCTTTTGAACTCTGAAGTGACTGTATTGTTACAATGTGTGTATGTAGAGATTTGTTTTGATATGGCTTGCGTGGAGGACCTTTGCTCCTCTTATCTCACACTCAGTTTTCTTAAGTGCTTGATAGCTTTGCCAGCCTTTTTTGGGGGAGGAGAGGTGATGGGGTGGGTTCTTATTCTTCAAACTTGTTTTTTTGAGGGAGATTTGCACAGCTTTGCACAGAGCATTATGGGAATCCAGGGTGCTCCCAACTGTTCTTAAGTAGTCCTGATCTGGATTCTTCCAGCAGAAACAGATCAGTTTTGAAACCCTCAGAAAAATATGTTGCTCAATGCTATAAGCCAGCACTGATCAAGAAGGCCCACCAGTTTGTCATGCACAGAAACGTGCATGATGTTTCTCCCCAGTCTGAAGGTATCTACCTGAGCACGGAGTGAATCGCACCCTTCGCTCACAACAACTGACATTGCTCCGTGGATGCCAATGCAGCTAGCACAGTTTGCACCAGCCAAGGATCAGCCCTTCTGTGTTTTGGTGGTTAGGAAAACCATGAGTGAAATCCTACGGGGGTTTGAGAGAAGAGGGCAATGTGTGTTGGAACCTCTCAACTTTGCAGGATTTCTTTGGTATTCATACACATTTGCAAGAATGTACTCCAAGCATCTTGTACTGTTATTAGTAACTTGTACTGTAGTTTGTTAGCAGTGTTGACTACCTACGTAGCTAATATTCTGTTGCAACTTAGAAAAAATGTAAATGATTGCAGAAAACAGGAGTTTAGAACTTGTATGTACTTTTTTTTTATATATATATTAAAGCACTTCAATTAAAAGTACAAGGAAAAATGTGCCTGTATCCTTTGTTACATGTTCAAACAGATGTGTGGAAAGAGATGGGGGGAGCTTTTCCTGAGATCTTCCCTGCTTGCTTTGGTACTTCACAAAATGAGATGGTCAAACTCTGGAGAAGGGCTCTGTGTGTTAAAGCTTATTCAGCAAACAGAAGATGTCAGTAACCTAGTCCAGTATCTGCTATAAACTAATGCAGTCCCTGAGACCAAAGCCGAGGCTGGAGTAGCCCCAGGTGTCTGAGGGAATGCCGAGCCGACACTAAGTGGAGATTCACAGACGTGAGGAGCTACTGAAGGGCTGGTAAGTGGGGGGAGTTAATGAACAAGTCCACTGTGAAGTATATTAGATTTCCTCTTTTTTTATCACAAAGTACCTCGGAAGTCACTGGGAGTCTGTTGATGTAAAAGGGGAGGAAAAGTGTCCACAGTCCAGCATTATTTCAGGAGTACTGGGAAGTTGTGGGTTTGGGTACTGGAAGAAGGGTATTGGAGAACGGCTGCACATGCAGGCAACAAAAGGTCCTCACCACACATCCCAGAACTCATTTTTCTTTCCCCCTATCTGAAATGTGCATATCCAAATACTTTTCTGGATAACGTCGCTGTGGGATCAGAGTGCGCAAACAGACATCTCTAAAGCGGCTTGTGATTTGGTGATCTCAGCCCAGTTCTTAGTAGCCAGATGCCCATAATACGAAAACAACCATCAAAACTGTCTCTTTTGCTGGCACTGTTTAATCAAAGGGACAATGGGAGAGAATGGCAGTCTTATTTCTACAAAGAGCCCTTCAATGTCAAATTTGCCATACAGTAGAGTAGCATTCACCTCTGTGGCACAGACCACAGCCACTCCAGAGAGGAACAAAAGCTCTCAGACAGCACGCAATTAATCCAGCATCTATTAAACCAAGCACGGGTAATTTTGAAGGAACGTAACAGATTTCTGCTTTAAATTATTCTAAGCACTGTTTTTTAACTCTACATGGTATGCATGCCTCAAAGTAAAAAACAGAAGCCTGTGTTTCTGGCAGCTGTTTTCTTCTGAGTAGCTGTTTTACCTCCCCAGCATCTCATAATCCTGAGACAAAAATCAAGTAAAGCACAGTAAAGGAACAACATTAAAATGCCGATGGCTTTCCTGCTGCCCACAGCCATGTTCAGGTGCCCAGTGCAGGAGCAAACAATTAGTTCCATGACCAAGTGCACTAATGAAATCTGATTTCCTATGGATTTATGACAATACGTTGCCTTGGTGCCAGAGACTTGAGGAGTTAGTCTTTCTGTTAATATCTTGAATCCAGATGAGGATTTTATCAGCAGTCAGCTCTGGAGTGACTTAATAAACTCTGAAGTGGTGATACATTTAGGAAAAAAGATATATTGCACATGGCATACAGTGAAAGACTAAATTTAGTGGTGGGAATTTAAAAGACAGTATAGAAACACAGATCAAAACAAATATATCTTGCCTGCTAAGTCCTAAAAATGGGACTACTGCTGTTTGTATTTCTGTAATGTCTGTCTACACTTAAAACTTTTTCCAGTGCAACTATTTTGAATAGCAGTGTAATTAATTGCCACTGTGGTAGTTCCAATAAAAGACAGCGGTAAAGTATAAAGGTGTAAATAAACAATATGCTTTCACAGAGGAGGAAAATTTCTCAGAGATCTAAGCCGGACAGTTGTTTTTTTTTTAATCTATTTACAAGTGATTTGGAAAAACAGGATAAAAAGTGAGGTGAAAAGTTTACTGAGAATGAGAAACTGTTCTGGGCAGTCAAAACAAGAGTTGATTGTGAAGATTTGCAGAAGTTTTTTATGCTAATGAGTGACTGGGTTGTAAAATGACAGATGAAATCTACTGTCAATAAATGCACAGTAATGCTTCTGGGGAAAAAAACCCTAATTATACATGCATAATGAGGGGCTCCAGATCAGCCGTCACTGCACAGGAAAATGATCTCGGCGGCGTTGCTAATTTTGAGAAAATGACAGGTCAAGGCTGAGCAGGTGTCAAAAAAGCAAGTAAAATGTTAGGAATTACCAGGAGGGGATTAAAAAAAAAAAAGAGAAAGCAGAAAACATTGTTATGTCCCTACATAAATCTATGGTGTGGTCCTGCTCTGGGTAGTGTTTGCGGCACTGGTCCCTCCTCCATGCCCCCCACCCTCCCATCTGCGCAGCCCAGCACACATCCAGAAAGCCTTTAGGAGACCAAGGAGAGGCACAGGGGGCAGGCAGGAAGCATTGGAGCTACGGGGCTGCTTCCACGTGAGGAATAAATGCAGTGGGACTCGTGAGACGGCAAGAGAGATGACAAAGCAAAAGAGACAGGTCTGCAGGTTTGCCAGGAACCAGCCACCACCACCAGCTGGCTGCACCTCCAGCCCCAGAAGCACCTGGATTACTGCAGCTGAGCGCATACAGCCCACCTGTGGGGTACATGCTCTATACTCACCTTTCTTCTCACACGTTTTTTGCCTCCAAGCTCCCTTTAGAGGTCATGGTTAGGGAAAGTGAATCCCCTAGCTGGCCTGTGACCTGGCACCATATGGCTTTACTTTGGTTCTCACATCTTATATTGGCAGAGTTTATTTCTATTCCTGGATATGTTTTCCTGTCACTTTAGTTTGTGCCCATACTGGGGTAGAAAGATCTTTTTGACATTTTGACTGTACTCCTTGATCAAGTGATGCTGTGCCTGCTTATTTAATTTAGCACAGCTGATAAAAGGTTATCAAACAGCTTGTGGTTGAAGCTTTCAGCATTTTTCTGGCACAAAAACTGTATGAAACAATAACTCCAAACTCAGCAATCCACAGCTAAATTCAGGGGGTGGAAACCTAGCACCACATAAGCTGAGGGTGAAACTCCTATCCCTTTGTGTGGGACTGGATTTTATCTCTAAGTGTAGGAGCTTCCTAAGAAGTTGTGAGAGTGATTGCAAAGACTGAGGGAGGCCTTTCACAGCAGTAGAAACTGATTTAATGGCTTTTTGTTTTGTGATCCCAAAAGGCCCTGGTGCAAATATGTGTTTTGATACCGCAATAGCTTGCTGCTTTGCAATCTCTGCTCCAGTAATTTTTTTACGTGCCCACCTTATTCCCGGGAAACAAGAATCCATAGAAAAGGAACCAGCCTCCTCCCTGAGGCTGCCTGCCTGGTGCTGAGCGGCAGAAAGACCTGTCAGTCTCGCCAAGAAGCTACGGAGAGCAAAAGTACCTCCCTGGCAGCCTGACCTTGGCAAGGAGACAGGGGACTCGACGTTCACGACAGGCGGCAGCTCCCTTTAATAAATATTTCACGGCAGAGAGCTGCAGACTTGGGGAGAAAATGGAGGGCAGGGTTCAGCCTGTGACGCAAGGTGATGTGACCGGACCTTGTCTAGCGGGGCTGGAGGCCACCTAATTGGCATTCCCGCGCCATGCTTGCAAAGAGCATTCTGTAGTCCTCTGGGAACACAAAAATAATTAAAAGGCCCCTCAGCACACTGTGTTGCTAATGGGCTATTGCCTGCCATGTGATGTTTTTGTGCTCAATTAGATCTGAGCAACACAGACAGCTAAAAATTCATGTCTCCCTCTGAGAGACACCTGGGTGGACCAAGCCTCCTCTTCTGCTGCACGATGGCCCTTCTCATACATCATCGCCCTGGAGCGTTCGTGATAAGGAGCTAAAGGAAGAGGCGACAGCTAAGCTTCATGCAGCAAAGTACGCATCACTCTGTTTACTGCGCTGCAGACCGAGCTCTGGCACGGGCAGCCTGAGTGAGCGAAGCTGTTCAGCTCAGAGCAGTCATCCCAGTACGCCCAGGCACCGCCGCAGTGACCTTGGGCTGCAGAATGACTGTGCATATGGCGTGAGGCAGAGGCCCTGGACCTCTTCCAGGCGAGCGCTCGCTCACACATTGCATGTCTGTGTGGACTGCTGGCTTCTCACGGTGCAGTGCACGGCTCAGCCAGCACCAGCTGCGGCTGCCTGGCAGAAGAATTCCTCCAAAACCCCCCCTTCCTCAGCCTCCCGCCCCCAACCTTGTGCTCTGCACAGATCCTGTACGAAACGATGCTGAGAAATCTATCAACACCTTTCGCGTTTTCTCAGGAGGGATCTGGCCACCTCAAGGCAGTTTCTCTCTGCAATTTCAGATTTGCCTTCCGTCCAGCCACCTCCTCTATTTAACAGCTTTGCTGCAGAGGCTCCCTTGCCAGGTCTGTGTGCCCAGTGCCTTGTGTCTGGTGCTCTCGCAAGCCTTGACTTGGTTTGCAAGCCATCAGTGCTTCATTTGGGCCAAAACAACAATTCGTCTCCAAGGTACGGCTGGTTGAGTATTCATGGGCTAAACTTTAGGTAATTAGCATTGTTAATGTTCTCTGTGTGATATTACAGCTGTGGGCCTCATTAAAATGTTCTCCCGGGAGAAGCCAGGCGAAGAGTCAGGTGTCAGCCTTGCTTCATGTGGAAAAGCCTGCTGGTTATTCGGAGACAACTGTTTGTTTAAACACAGGACTCGCACACAACGGTGAATTTAATCCCTAACGCTTCTGACAGTCCGAGAGGTGAGCTGAGCTGCTGGGCAGCACCTGGTGCGGCTCAGATGGCCAGCCCCTGGCAGTGTCACGTCCACGAGGATACCTGGCCCAGGGGAGGAATTCAGCAGCAAGGGTCTCCATCTGTTCTGCCTAGGAAAGCCTCTGGCCTGCGGGCTCCTCCCCGAAACGCAGGCAGGGACCTGCAGGCCAGTCTCACCCCGTCAGAAGATGCTGTGAGATCCTGCCTGCTGCGTGGCCAGCCACAGCAGCTCCCCTGAGCAGCGGGAGACTAATGAGTGCTTTCAAAAGAAAGGAGAAAGAAAAGAGGCCACCGAGGAGATCGAGCTGGTCTGAACCAAGCAAAGTTCAGACTGGTGAGAAGAAAAGTAGAGGCTGCATTTCATTCTCTGGTGGATGTTTCCTGTTCTTGCTACTAGGGAGACTCCAATGGCGAGAAAGGAGAAGACAGCAGTTCTTCCCACATGGACTAACCTCACTTGGCATGGGACGCCGTATGAGCCACATCTCATGGCAAGCGCCACGCCATGCTTCTCTGTCTTCCTGGGGCTCCACCAGCCCCTGCTCCCCTGTGGGGAGGGGACTGCATGGCCCAGGGTGGTGCTGGGAGGCCGAAGGCCAGCTTCCTGTGGCACCACCGTGAATAAAGCTGATCGTCCCACCCTGCCTCCATGCGTTATACACAGAGTGGGAGAGAGGAGCACACGGCAGCCACGTTACCACCCTGGGTGGAATTATGCCCCTAGTAAGAGGCCTGGAGGAGACCATATTCCTCAGGTACTGGGCACTACAAACGTGGGCCCTGCATTTGCTCTGTTTGTGACCTTTCTGGGTCCTTTTCCCAAGGCCTGCCAGCAGCTGGTCTGGCAATTATTTATGAACAAGAGCTGAGCTTCTTCAGCCGAAGGTGGTAGCTGTGGACAGATGTCAATGCAACACATGGGCACATCCCAGCTGTTTGCAGGGTCTGAGCACAGAGTTGTATGTTAACAGGGACAGACGTGGATAGAGGTGCATGTTGGCTCCAGACCTAATGTGCCAGTAAGTGTACAGAATTTAAAGCATAAATGCCGCTGCTGTTGTTATTTCTTAGATAATTTTCACCCGGTACATACTGTATCAGGAATGTGGTTGGAATTAGGATGTTTTTTTGTGTCTCAGAGTGCAGAATGTTCTTCAAGTCTTTGTTATTGCCTCAGCAGAGCTTCCTTTCCCAGTCTGCTGCCTCCTGCTTGCACCTCTTTCCTCAGGCTGGTACACGCAGTGCTTGCTGGGGTGCTTACAGAGGAGCAGGGTGAGCTGTCTGGGGAGAACCTGTGTGGTTAGGTTGAGTGCTCAGCCCTGGACAAGGCCTTCTGTTTTGAGATGCCACGTGTGATTGTCATCTTGCTACCATATGAAACCAATGGCATCAGCTTCTAGGTAAGTTTTGCCAGCAACTGTTTTCTTCTGATACTTTGTTTGGGTGTTTTGGTAGGCTGCTCAGATAGCTGGTGACCATCACTGAAGTCTCTTCCTCTCTTTCCATTTTAGATGTTAAATGTCCTCCCTTCCCACAGATCTTTTCTGCTGGTGGGAGTGGTAGGAAGGTGGCTGGAAGAGCAGAGAGATGGAGAGACTATGGAGGTATCAGGTTCCTGGTGTGAAGAGAAGCTGGGGGCCTGGGTGGAAATCAGGGATGGTAATGGGTGAGTAGGAGGAAGCCGAACCGGCTGGAAAGTGGGACAGAAGAGATTGCAGGATAGGGGTGGGGAAAGAAGATTAGCTGACTGCAGGGTAATTTTTATAGTGGGATCTGTGTAGTGGGATGCTGCTTTGCTTCAATTATACAAATCACACGTACCAACTGGGCAATGTTTTCTTGGTTTTGCTGAGTGGGTAGAGGAGGGTTGGCTGCTCCCCATGCTGCTGTACAGCCACCATTGAAGGAAGCAATGTCTTTCCCAGAGCTGTACTGACAGTATTGGTTGTCAGCACCCAAACTCAGATGCAAATGAACAGAGCTGTCTTGATGTCTGTGGAGTTTAAAAAAAAAAGGGGGGNTCAGATGAACACAATCAACTGTCCAGAGACTCGCCCTCTAACACATCGTTTTCAGGTTGCTGTAGTAGGGCAGAGTAAAATGGAAAGTCCCTATCTGGGAGCAAACGTGGGGATAGTCTTGCCAGTGCTATTTAATAACTTCTCTTGCATGTCCTTACTGTTTTTATCCCTTCTTTAGGAAAGAAGACCAAGTGCAGTCATGAAATCATCTGCCTCCAACTAATGCTTTCTAAACTCCTCAGTCATTTCAGCCAAGTATGATAAAACTGTATGGTTGTTAGGTTCTTATAATTTTTATGAAAACACATAGGTGAGCAGAGGAGGGGGAGAGAGTGAGAAACTTCTGGTTAGCCCCTTCTGAATGAAAGGACACAGCATGACATTACACCATATTAAACACTAGGGAATGAAAGAGAAAGATTATGATTGCCCTAGCTGAATGGAAATTTGCAATCAGAGCCTGCATCTTAAAGGCATTGGAGAATCCCAATAAGCAATACAAAGCCATAGGAAAAAAATGCTTCATTTCATCTGCTGCTCATGGAGCATCATCTCTCATACTATGGTTGAAAGATAAAAATTTCTTTTGGAAATTTCATGGATGACAACATGAGGCCAAGAGTGCAGGAGGGTAAATGTAGTTGCCTTGGTCAGCTCCTCCAGTAAGCGCTCAGCTGGTTCATATTGGAGCACCTCCATTAAATCGGCTGGTTTACACCTGCCAGAAATCTGACCCGGCAAGTTTTGTGCTGAGACAAATGTTTAGTTCTTCTTTCACTCTTTCAGTCCCCAAAGAGGGCAGGAGGCTGACCAGAGGATTATTTTCCTACTGAAGTGTTGCTAATGAAAGTATAATGCATTAGTAGCATTATCTGTTACACCAGGCCCTACCTGTGCTTTTGGGAACATTTCACCAGAGCTAAAACCAGTGAACATCTCTGTTGTCCTGGACCTTCTCGGAGCTGGGAGGAGTCTGGGGCAGAGAAATGGCACAATTAAAGCTCAGGTGGATCCAGTTTTCTCTTGGACCTGTCCAAATATCCATGGTTTATCCACGCCTGAACCTTTAGTGTTTCCGGAGGTGGCCTGTACCATACCAAGACCTCCACATACCCGCAGCAGAAACCAAGGACAGAAGTAAGAATGGGAATCATGTAAGGGAAAAAATTTTGTTTCAGGAGAAATCAGAGCAGGGTTTTATGTGATGGTAGAGGCTAGAACAGTGCAATATTGACAACTAACATGTCTACTAATAACACTAACTTTGGAGAATTGCTGGGCACAGGGATTTTATCCAATTTAAATGTAGCTCTCCTGCATTTCCTTTGCTGTGAACTTGCGCAGATGAAAGGCAGAATAATAACTTTCTCACAGACAAGTATTTCCACGTACCAGAGATTAGCAGCGGCACAGGCGAGGCGTGCAGCTCCTGCTGGGTGACGACATTCCCGTGGTGCCAAGCAGAGCCTGCATCCAAATTATCCTGGGGAGAAGCGCCTCTTCTGCAGGGACAGTGCCACGGATACATCAGGGACCTGGCAAAGGGGTGCTTGTTGCTCGCTGCTCGCTGAGCACAGCGGTGTCCTCTCGTTACCTGCCCAATGGACTTGTGCGCGCACCCTTTCCCAGTGCTGACATGCACATGTGAGTTTCTGTGTGCATCTGTGTATCTGTTTTGGGGCTGGCATGTTCATCTGATGATACATATTTAAATACTGTAAATAATTGACATGCAATGAGGAAATGCGCTTTATCAAATGAAGCGAGACCAGGGGAGGCCCAGCATCAATTCATATTCATATGCTGTGCGCTTCCTCCCTGTTTAATCTGTGTTTTAAAGGATCCTGTCCCTACTGGGAATTCCACTGCCAGCCTTCACCAGCCTCATTTTGTGCGTAGTATGCCTTCAAAACTAATCCATCCTCAAAGCCAGAGGCTCATGTCAGCTTCATTTTGAGAGTGAGCATTTAATTTCTGCTTGCTCCTGTCCTTTAAAAAAACCCCAACATTTAACTAATAACGGGGAAAGAGCAGGGAGGGAGTAGAGAAATACCAACCTGACTCTCCATCCATCCATCACAGCTAAATCCAGTGTTTTATTATGAAGATGGATTTCTCCTTGCCCTTTCTCTACCTTGCATTGGCATTAGGACTTTGTTTAAGGCCTGTTTCTCCTGGGTTTAAACTCAAGGCCCCTACACTTCTTTCTCCTTCAAAAGTTTATTCTCCCTCCTGCTTGCTTGGTACTGGCAACATAAAGTTTTGGCTGGCAGAACAGGGACCTAGACTTGTGGTGCCCAGTGATCCTGACTGCCAGGGCTGGGTGAGCAGTGCAGAGCTCCCCGGAACGCAGCTGGCGCTTGATCCAGCCATGCGCGCAACCCTTTCGGTTTTTGTGCCTCTGGATGCTTGTGGCGTTGGCTCTTTGTTTTCAGGAATGTGCGGAGCGGTGCTTTTATTAATTGTGCACTGCAGCCCGCGAGCAAATTAGCATGTGTGCACAAAGGTGCTTTCCTGGCCACCCTATCAGTGCAGCTACAGCTAATTGGTGTGAGCATGGCCAGGGAGAAGCCATCAGGCAGGCGGTGCATTTAGCTCCGCTCTTTCTTCCCCTCTCACTCAGGAATTCATCTACACTATTTTTGAATCGGAGTCTCCAGGCGCCTTGTTTAATTTATGCTGCAACTTTCTTATCGTCCCCAGAAATGCAATTGGAAAGGAAAAATCCATGCAGGCAATCTTTCAGCAAGGGTGAGGGAAGCTGCTGATGGTGATTATGTAGCCAGACAATCAGAATGAAGAGCAATGAGTGCCCCTGAACAAACAAGTTATCGGTAAAAAATGGCAGCTTTGATCAATTTGTGTTTTCATTTGCCTCAGTGTGAAGCTGTAACCCTTTAACTTCAAGTCCAGCCATTAAACTCAAGCTGCTGTTCCTTGAAAAAGGGCTGTGCAGAGAGACCTCTCCTCCGCTCCACCTCCCTGTTTGAGGCATTTAGGATTAGCACAGCACCTCTGAGCTTATGGCTGGTGATCTCACTGTTTCTTCACCTCCTTCCGAGCCCGGGCTTTTGTCTTTGGCCTGTGTTGCTTTCCTGTGCTTTGTCCCGCTTTCACTCCTACGCAGAGCATGAAGAATCCGCACGTCTTCAGTGCCTTGGGGGGCTGGCGAGCACACAACCGGCCGGGAGTACGCCCCGGGGAAAGCGGCTGGAGCAAGACCTGAGCTCTTCGAGGTACTGCCAGGGAGTGCTTTTGTGCTCGTTGCCCCGGGTATCTGCAGAGCTGCCATCTGCAGGGAGAGCTTCTGCGGCCTCTCGCGGAGTGACCCCCGGCGCCTGCCTCCAGGCTTTGTGCCTCCTGCGGGGACAAGGCGGGGAATGTCCCCAGCACAGAGGTCCTTGGCACCACAGCCCCGGCGGGGGGGTTGGCATTAACACAGCACCATCTTTCCAAGCAGCGCTGCTTTTATGGAGTCAGTGGCCCAGCAGCGCTCGGTGGCCAGTAGGGCTGCAGGGACAAGGATAAATTAGCGTGCGTGTCCCCATGCCTCTTAGGCCCACAGCGTCCAGGTCTCATAACTCTCCCTTTCTCTGCGCTGTCCTGATGCCTCTATTGTTTCTCATCAGCTCTCATTACGTTGATTTAACATCTTCTGCCTTCCTGGGGCAGAAATAGCTCTTGTCCTTCCCCTGCATCTTCCAGACAGCACTGTGCAGCTGCAGAGAGTCCTTGAGGCTGCATTAGTGGCGGTTTTGACCCACAACCATCTCTTACGTATCCACGCCAGACAAGAGACCGGACTCCTCAGCCCAGCAGACCATAATGAAAAGATGAACGGGAGACTGGGGTTGTATTCTCTTTTACCTGGGTAAAGCAGAGTTGTCATGTTCCCTGCAGAGGCTCTGGTGCAGCTTCCCCTTGGAGCTCCACTCGGGTATGTTGATGATAGTCAGGACAGCTGGTTTTTGAAATGTCAGAATGGTGCTGGTTGCCTCTTTGGACCATGTGTAAATGTGCAGGACCTCCACAGGAAAAAAAAATCCCTGGAAAGTGCAAGAGTTGGCCTTTCTATGCTGCCAGCTTTTCTGGTGCTGCTTGTGTGCAAGGCACTCTGTGGGGAGAGAATACTACCCAGGCACTCATTCTAGAGAGAAACTGAGGCACACGATGGCTACAAGGCATGATGCAAGAACAGTAAGTTTAGTCTGTGCTGAAATGACATAAACATGTGACTGTCCCAAGGCCATACACTGTGGTTGAGGATTCCTTCAACACAAAGCTTTGGTTCCCTTGAAATGAAAGACTTACCTTGCTGGGAAACACTGTCCCCAAAGTGACTCAGAGATATTGCTGGACTCCACAGCTCAGCACCTCATGTAGATTTGTTCAGAAGGTAACAAGAAGCTCATCTGAAATGCAGCCTGAGGCTTGCTTGGAAGCTAGCTCCAGGCTGAGAAGCCTGCTTTGCCCAACAGTGCCTTCTGCAACCTGCCTCTGCCCGAGCTGCCTTGCTTGTAGGGCAGCCCCAGGCTACCTGCACACCCAGGACCTCTGTGAAACAGTCGTCAGTCCTAGAGAGCTTGCAGCGGAGCCTGAGCTCAGCTTTGTGTCGTGCATGAACAAAAAAGGCAAATGCATTTCCCTTGGTTTCTCTGCATCTCCGCTTCTTAGTCTGTGCCTCTCATGTGCAATGTCACAACTTTGTGTTGGTACTTGGAAGCTGCTGGGAAATCCAGTGTAAGAGCTGGAAGGTGGCTGTTGTTTCTGGGCTTTCCAGAAACAGGGACCACTGGGAATATTGCAAGCACAGAAGGTCAGGCAGCCGTGGACTCTGGCCTCAGACAAGAGCCACCCACTTCCCTGCCAGAAACCCTCATGCCTCCCCTTTGGGCTTCTGCCTGCTCGAGGAGGCAGGAGAAGACTTGGTACCAGCACAGAGCCAGGGGAGACCAAAGGCAAGCAGATGATGATGGGAAGTTTCACAGGAGTATCTCAAAGACAGGAGGAGAGAGAAAATGGGGAGGAAATTTCATATTTAGCCCTCTGCTGCAGTTTCCAGGAAAAAAAATCTTATTCTCAGCAGTGAAAAGGTTAATTCCCTTGACCACCTCTCCCCCTCCTTCCCAAAGTCTGTTTCAGAAATAATCAAAGTATTTAATTAATATTGCAGTAGTCCAAATAAGTACAATCATCTTCCAGGAGTATTTACATGTTGGGCTATAATTAGAAGCCTCCTTGGCACCAGCCCACATGAGCTGACAGGTCATGGTTTCCATTACATACAACATTTTTCCATATCATTGCTCAGTCATGAGTGACTGTGAAATGAGTTGCCCAGGCTCAGCAGAGAAGAGGGACAGGGTGAGCCGTGGTGGAGACTGGAAGAGGAGCAAGTGATTTTTTCTTCTCAGGAACTTGTTGAGAGTCATCAACACCTCAGTTAAATGAGTACTGCCTAAACTGATGATAAACTATTTATTCCCTGGCTGATCTTCTTTCTCCTACTGCGGTGGAGGGTAGTGCTTTGTCCAGCCTACTGGAATATCTCTCTTGATCCAACAGAGGCAGATGGGTGAAGAAGAAACAGCACTTAAAAAAAAAACCAAAATGTTCTTACATGCCTTTTCCTCCAAGACCCTGAGTTAGCTGCTCACACACGATGGACCATGTAAGTAAGCACAAGGCGAGTGCTTCAGACCAGAAATGGCCTTCAGCCTGTAGAGGAAAGTTATTTGGTTGTGATCAGAGCCACTGGGAGGCTGAGTCCCTGAGCATCAGCGTCCCCCCAGCGTACTCGCTGCAGTTTTCCAGCTTGCTGTGTCCCATACATTGCAGTCGGACAGTGTCTGTCTATGCTAAGGCTGCAACTGAGAAGTAAAGGCAGAAATGAGCCCTTACATATCTTACATACCAACACTCCCCTTTGCCTGACCACATAAAATGAGACTTAATTAATATATACATTCTGGAACTGTAGTCAAGACCAGCTTCACAAAATTATTTTTTTTTCCTCAGGATGGACAGCACCAATATTGTAGTGAAACTTGCCTAGGCTTTTATTCAGTTTTTCAATTCAGTTTTTGCATTTTGGGGGCTAAAATTTCTGCTTTTTTCCCTCATCCCAAGAAACTGTTGTTACAGATAATCTATACACATGCAAAGAAGTAACAGCTTTTATAGAAATGCCTGGTTATAAGTTGCAAAGCAATACAGGCCTTTGCCAACAGAATAAATAAAGATAAAATTTTCACTGAGCAAATAAGATAATTGGACATTTTTCGTGTGGAAGTAGATTTTTTTCCATTGGAAAATGTTCATTCAAAACCTGAAATTTTCCACAGAAAGATGGCAATACATTTAATAACAAACTCTTTTAAAACAAAACCAACCAACAAACAAAATATTTAAAAACATTTCAGCTTGAAATGATCACTTTTGATCATCTTTAATCCCAGAAGGCCAACTGCATCCTGGGCTGCATCACCAGAGGTGTGGGCAGCAGGTCAAGGGAGGGGATTGTCCCCCTCCGCTCTGCCCTCGTGAGGCCCCACTTGGAGCACTGCATCCAGGTCTGGGGCCCCCAGCACAAGAAGGATGTGGACCTGTTG
>VXAL01014695.1:38277-154370 GCA_013399475.1 Chauna torquata
CCTGGTCTAGTGGAAGGTGTCCCTGCCCATGGCAGGGGGTTGGAACTAGGCGGTCTTTAAGGTCCCTTCCAACTCAAGCCGTTCTATGATTCTATGATATGATTAATGTCACACTTTAAATGGCTTTCTCTTAATCATGTTAATTTAATATAAAATTGTATTATATGATAAAAAGAAAAGGTAAAATGAAATAATTTCTTTTTACCTAAGTCCAACCATTAGATCAAAATGAAAGTCAGACTTCTGCTAACTTAATTCAGAATTACTAGGTATTTTTTTCATTGCATTCTGCAACAAAAGAATATTTGAACCATGAAACTCCTACCCTCAAGTGAAAAAAATCATTTGTGACATAGTTCTTGGGAACAATGACAGCACCTAAAAAATTCCCTGTGAAAGTATGAAATTTTTGCTGTGTCCCTGGAAGCACACCATTGGCATTTGATAGATTGTGATGCTGAAGTAAAAGGTGCAGGAAATTTGCTGAGGACTGCAAGGTTTGGTGCTAGAAAAACATGGGGAGTAGAGACTTCGTTATTATTTTACGCAATAAAAAAGTTACTCATAAATGTTCAAATCAGAAGCATGCATAAAACTAGAAAAAACTGTGAGCAGATTCTTACCTTTTTTCTTATAAAAATGTTGGCATCCGTATTTTGTCACTCTGGTATGCATGTGGCGTACTTGCAAGAGTAGTTAAGTAAGCAGAGACCCGGAGAGGTGGGCACCTACACTGAAGAGGGTCCTCCAGTTTCCTTGGGTGATTTTGACATTCTTGCTGGACATTTGCCCCAAAATAAGGTACAAGATAGATATGCAGTAATGATGGCTCTTGTTTTGGTACCATGGTGACTCCTCATTTAACTGGCTTTCTGCTTGGAAGGAGAAGACTACGAACCACCCAGCTGTGAGCTCCAAAGGTGCGTTCTGTGGTTTGCTCCTCACTGGCCCGCTCAGAAGAAGACCCACACTATAGTTCGGATGGGGACACGGAAGCCGTGTGTTTCAAGAGAGAGGAGGGAAAGGAAGGATGCAGCATTTGGGATGCAAGCAGACTTCAAGCTGATGCTCTGTCTGACTCCCGTGAGGAGACAGAAATGTGAAAGTTGACCCTCACCTCTGGGCTGTCTTGCAACTGCAGATGGACAAAGATGCTTGTAAGGAAAAGTGCCTCCTTAGGAGACAGAAAGCCAATGAAACCTGGCAGCTGTAACAGGCGAGGAAGCACAAATCAGAGGTTTTTGCAATGAAATTTACCCACTGAACATCTTACCTGGGCCTCCCCCTGTGCCGCTCAGGTGGCTGTGGCTGGTCCCCTGTGCAGGCAGCAGGCTGCTGAGCTGGGCAGGCAGTGATGGGGGCAGCAGGCTGCCCTTCACGCCTTGGAGTGTGCTGGGCTCCATTACGCACTTGCATGTCTCTCTCCGAATTGGCACCATCTGGCCCACCACCTGAATGTCATTTTTTTTCCTGCACAGCCTCTAACATGTTTTGCCAGCTTGCATTTGTGATTTGGAGAGGGGCTGTGAAAGGTGGTGAGATTTGGCACAATTTTTTTTGCATAAGCAGTGCTGCTGACAGGACTTTTCTTTAGGATTTAATTGATCTCTGCACCTTTTTGGAAATCTGCGTTGCTTATTGAAAGGAGCTCCCTAAACCTGTGTCCTTCAGACTCCAGTCAGGGAGATGTAGAGCTTTGTGATCCTGCTACGGGAACACATTGCCTAGCCTAAGGACAACATCAAAAATAATCAGCAGCATTTTGTTTGCAGCGCTTCTACAGGGAAGAGAGAGTGTGGCAGGGCAGGGCTTGGAGAAGGCAGTCCGTGCTGGGTGGCTGGAGGTTCAGGAGGTATGGGACCCAGCCAGCATCCTCTGGTCAGCTCTCACTAACCACCAGACTCTGCTCAGGTAAAACCAGGTTGCAGGGAATTAAATTCTTTACATACGCGGGTAAAACACAGATGGGGAAGACCATACAGCATTTAATAATGGAACTCTTGAAATACTGAGGTTTTAATAATATCAAATATTAAATAATATTAAATATACTACTACTTAGAGAGAAGCTCAGAAGTGAAAGTTCAGTGCCAGCTGCCTGCACTGAGGAAATGAGTTGGTTGCATTACCACCAATAAATTACAAAATTTCCAGCTAAAACCTCTTCAAAATCTTGCTTCCTCACAGTGTATGTCAACCAAACAAAGGTTTTAAATGTTTCAGCTTATGCAGATGCACAGTCTTGTCAATACATGTACCATCGCTAGTGAGCTAACCTAAGAGTCACACCTCTCTCTGCCTTCCCTGGGACAAAAGGATGTGCCATCGCAACCCTTCTGGAAGGTCTGCAAACAGATATTTTCTAGATGCCTGTGAGTAGTGACCCTCAAGGACAAGTGTGTCTAGCTACTGCCTCACTAATGAAGGTGACAGAGAGCCAGGAGCCATGGAGAGTAGCAGCATCTCCAGGTAGGAACTAGTCATGTGGAGTTTGGGTGACACCTTCACTAGTATTAAGAGGAGAATTTGCCATTTTGGTTCTACCTAAGGAATGACACACTAAAAAGCAGGAGTGGCCAGTGTTGGCTCCCACTCATGGAGGAGAAAGCAATTCCCTTTTGGGCGAGGGCTCATGAAAGAGCCTGTAGAGGCTATATGCATACCCTGTAGAGATACTTTCCATTCATATTCTCACTGCAACAAGCAACTGCAGCAAGTCCTCCAACAAGCCCAGTGTAAAGTAGACTTAAGGAAGACACTGCCTTCACTGCTAAGGAAATTAGTAACTCACCTCCTTCGCCATTTCTTCACCTCTGTCATTTTATCTGCTCCCTAACTTTTTCTGTTGTGAAGGTGTCACTCTGCTGCCTCCCCACTTGCCCATGTCCATCCTGTGTGATACGGGTCTGTTTATGTACTTTGTGGTTTGGGGAACTGGTCACTCTAGGTTTAGTGGCTCAGCAACTCTCATTTTCCCAACCAGTGGGGCTGTATCATCGGCTGTATCATCTACCTCCTCCCCATTTACAAACAAGTCAGCCCCACCATGGCACAGTCATGTAGCCTGAGGGTCTTCTGGTGGGGTGTCTGTGAAAGCTCTCTCAGTTTACAGCCAGCATATATATTTTAGAGACCAAGACAAAGGACACATCCATTCCTAATTACAGGGAGGAGAAAGGGGAATGCTGTGCTGTTCACAGCTGACTGCAGGTAAGTGGAGTAGGACTGTAGGTCTGTACAAGCCAGATGTTTTGCCTCGTCCTTCTGAAACCAGGCAGGTCTAGGTCAGCCAAGCAGATCTGCCAAGGGTCTCAGCCTTGTACTTGAAATTTAACTTCATTGCAACATCAAGACCTCAAGTGCTGGTTCAGCACAACCTTAATTAAAACTGTATCTTGCAGCTCTTTAATGAATGGTGTAACAAATGGAACTAGACATTTATTGCATACCGAAAGTCAGTTTGTTCTGGCTGCTCTGGTAAAACATGAACTGCGCTTGCACACAGCTTCAGACTGACTCTTAGCCTGACACACACATGGTTTAAGACACAAACACAGAGGTAATAACTCCGAAAAAAAATTAAGGAAAAAAAGGCTTTTGATCAAGACGCTATGAGAAGAGGTCCTTTTACTCCCAAAGTGCCTGTCCTAAGTTTAAGAGTAGAGGATGGAGGGATGGATGGATGGATGGGTGGATGGAATAAGAAGAAAGAAATGATTGAAATCACTGGCAGGTTGCTTTTTTTTTAAAATCAGAGGAGCTGTTTTTTCAGAAATAATCAGCCACATTTCCCATAAAGTCCAGGGGACCAACAATTGCTCTTTGCCTCCTAAAAATTGAGTCCTGGAGTGTTGCCAGCTCTCAAAGAAGTAAAATGCTAGCCCGTGGCAAGAAAATGCAGTTTGATTTATTGTACACCTTTAAAGTGAGTGGTATGCCTTTTCTATGTACATTAAAAACAGCAGCTTTTTAATTACGGATTGGTTATTTCTAGTAGCCTTAAGATACAATTATTATCTATCTGAATGAAAAACTACCTGGGTGGCAAAGCTAGAATACAGGCCTGCTGGTTTTGCCCAAACAAGGAAACTAGCAACTTTCATGGAAGTTTTAGCTCCATAAATACTGCAAGCACCTACCCTGAAGCTGGATACAACCCTGTACATACCCTGCGTCTAGGGCATGGTGAAGGACACCACAGTTTTTTTCAGCAAATAAAAACCCAATGATTTAGCTTTGGATGTGTTCACACTCCTTTTCTTTCCAGGAATATTCTGCGTTAGTTAGAATTTGACTTAGAAGAATGTTTATAGAAACAGTCAAATTAAAGCAAATATTAGAGAAAGGCTGAGCATACCTGACTATAACGCTTGTATCCATGTTTTTGGGTGGCAGAGACTATACCAGGTGACCTGCATGTCCAAGCAAAATTAAACAAAGCTCCTTGAATTTCAACTATCCAATGCCAGTAGCAACTGCTTTGCAAATGAGCCGCAGATCAAGAATTCCTCCAGGAATAACTCTCTGGCAAGTAAATATTTGGCAAGTATACTCAAATAGTGAATAAATCTTGGAGATACTGCAATCTACTTGCAGGCAACTTGTTAACACAAGAAGAGATGGAATTTGTCAAAGACATCTTTGCCCAGGAACGACAGGCTCATGGGCTAATAGAAATTAATTTTCCATCTCTAATACTGGGCACTACCTCTGCCTGGTATCACAGACCTTGACACTTCTTTGGCGTGTGTTGTTGAAAACGCCCAGCTGCAATTAGTGTTCACTTCTACATTCACAGTTTAGCCAAGGGGGGGCTAGAAATGCTTCCTGTTGGGAGTGAATTTGCCCCTCTGCTGGGCCCACACAGGGCTGCACAGGGCTTTGAAGCTCCCTGTAAAACCTCAAGGCAGCCCGGGTGCGAGGTGTGGGCAGTGGGTGGCCCCGGCCAGCCCTGGAGGGAGGTGGGTCACCCCATGCGAGACCTCCTAGGACGTGGCTGGGGCAGGGGCACGCTGCCTTCAGCGCGTCTGAGGTTCCCACCTCACGCTCTGCATGCATTGTCACGTCCCCATCATCGGTGTTTTGTAGTGGTGAAAAGCCTAGTATGGACGAAGGTGCTGTAAGGATGGTGATGCCGTACTGCTCCCTCTGCAGTACACGTGGTCAGCAGAGACCCCACTACAGCAGGTGCTCCCATGGCCTTCAATGGGAGCAGGTAAGTTGGATCATTTCGAGTGCTTTCACACCCAAATGCTCAGCTGGGCTGAGTCACAGGGAGCAGGCTGGTAACGACCGCAATGTCTCATGCCTGGCTGTTGTGGTAGCATAGCACTGAGTGGAGCACATATTGTCTCTCAATAAGAACACCTGCTGGGGGTACTACAGGAAAAAATGCCTGACATATTTGTCTTATTTTACAAGAAACTTTCACACAGAAGTACTGACTTGACTTTGGAAATACTTGCGTGCGCATATGCACGTGTTGACCAAGCAAGATGACACAGTATTGTATAAAGAGTTCTGTAACGTGACTGCAGGATGGTTGTGTCATGTGCAAACAAAGAAGCCCTACGTATACTACGCAAGCCAGTCCTGTGGAAAAACAATTCCAGGAGTGATTTAGATGGCTTTAGCACATTTTATTGGGACTATTTCCAAAAAGACCTTCACTCTTTGCAGCCAGGTGCATTATTTTCCATGAGGACTGGTGTACAGGGTATTGAGGGTGTCATGCATGTCACATAGAATTATTTTTCTGAGCTTACAGATATTACAGTTTTGAAGTCTTTGACAATCTGCACTTTCTGATCTGGGCGCAGCTGCTGATTCCTCTTGCAGTGCTGGACACAGCCCCTTTCAGATGGGACTCGGCTCCCCTTTTCAGCTCCTGTGACAGTATTGAAAACATGCCCAACCGGAAAGCTGGAATGGGTTTGGCATTGACTCTACCTTCCCTTGGCACTCTTGCTAGAGTAAATTTGCAACTGAAATTCCAAATTTGGCAAGAAAAGGAAGAGCCATTTTCCTGGCAGCCCTCCATAGGTACTGAGGAGAGCAGACTGGGGGAGGTAGCCACAGAACAGATGGCAATGTGGGATGGAAGTAGGTAAAGTGGTCAAAGATGGCAATATGTAGATTTAGCAAAATATGTTACACCACAACATGTGTGACACACGCGTGTAGTTTGCCATGGAGAGCAAGCACAATGCTAGGGTGCTACCTCACTTACACAAATGATGGAGTAATTGTGCCGTATGGACTAGCACAGCCCTTCTGTTTTCACATTGTTATGTTTTTCTTGAGTGATCTTTTCAAGAAAGAGAAAGGCAGCAAAGTTGATAGCAATTTTTGAGAAACCAGCATATGAAAAGAGCCTCAGCTTTATAGTCTGAGGTGGGGAAAAGACTGAAAAAACAGTAGTCCAGAAGTACCTACGCTGATAGTCCACAAATATCTGCACTGTGTCATGGTAGAGGGTGGGAGTGGATGGTGATGCAAAGAGCAATAAGCTAAAGACAATGCAAACAAACAAACAAACAAAAAACAAAAACAAAAAAACAATTGGGGAACTACTTGGGGAAAAAATTTACAGTGCTGAACACCTTTGCTATTTGTGGCATACAGATGGCTCTCACTGCTTTTAAAGTCACTCAGCGATGGCTTTTTATGTTTTAGATCAGAGGTTTTGTTTTTATCCTTGCAGTAAGAATGCTTCAGGTATGGAAAAATGTGTTCTTGAGGGCATCTGCTGAGGTCCCATCCCTGGAGATTTCAGAGGCATGGTAGACAAAGCAACCTGGGTGAATATTCAGTAGAGAAAATCCTGCTGATTACACAGAGCAATGCAAGATGAGCTGCCAGGTCTTTTATTATCTATGACTCCATGACTATTGGTAGTGAAGGGAGTTCTTACACAAAAGCCTTTGCTGGCTTTATTTATGCCAAGGCTGCTTCCAGGAAGGGGAAATCCATCATGTCAGAGATGAATGCAAACACAGAGCTTTCTCTCTTACCCTCTTTTCCCTTTTGGACCGTCCTTTCATCTGACACGGAGCCTGTGGTGCTCTGCGTATACTCTGCCACTTGATTTGCTTAAGACTCCCCAGAAGCAAAGAAACACTGAGGGCAAGATCACCTTAATATAGTAACATGGCTGTTTTCTGGGAACCAATTTCTTGGTTAGAAGAGAAGGTCGGGGAGGGAAGGGCATGTTGGGCTGCAGGGAGCCAGCAGGAGGATGCTGGTCTGGGTCCCTTTACCTGCAGCCAGGGCACATCATTTCTGTGACCCATAAGAGACCTCAAAGTCCCAGCAGATGAGTCAAAAGGTCACTCCCAAACCACTACTACAGTGATGCAAAATTACTGCTGTATTCATCAGACAAATAATACGGAGGGTGAGAGAGAGAAAGCCCACGCAACCGATTTCATTTCCTATTTGGTGCAGGTAGCTCTGGTGCTGCTTGTGCTGTCACGTCCACAGTCAGAAGCCTGTGGTTTGCTGGGCTGCTCTCCATGACGCTCTGACAGCTGTCTCAAGTAAAGGTGCTGGCCGTCAGGGCTGTTTTACAGAGGGGGAGCCAGGGCTCAGCAGGGAACTTCAGCATCACAGCAGAGTGGTTTGGTGTCCAGAGGTGGGTCATCACGGGAGGACCAGCATTTGGGGCAGGGCAGCTCAGGGGAAGAGACCTGCAGAAACTCAGGAGTTTGGCCACAGGAAAGGGCTTGCAGTTTGCAGGTGGCCCTCAGCAGATGATCCATCATGGTGAACACAAAAAGAGTTTTTTTTTCTCTGTGTGTTAGATGTGCGTGTGCATGAGCAGAGCTCATGAGGGGCCTTTCTGGTATTGGCAAGACAAGCTTTCTCCAGGCTGCAGAAAGCTCTAGTTAGCTTGAAATAGCCAGAGCATACCCAAAACCCGTCTGTGCCCAGCATGGAGGATCTAACATCTGGTATCAGCCGTCGACTGCTGTTGGCTGTACAAAGAAATGTGCAGCTGCACAGGCAGACACACATACAGAAATGTCCTGGAGGTGGCAGAAGGGCAGTCCTGAACACAGCCAGCAGGCAATCGCGGCTCTGCCAAGGTGCTCCCACTGCTGGGCTCAGGACATGCCCGTCCTGCTGACAGGCCAAGCTGCGCTGTGGCTGTGAGGGTGGCACAAAGAAGGGGTGAGTCCAAACCCACGTATGCATCACCCTCTGCCTGTTCTTTTCAGTTGCAGAGCAGATACAGAGCTCAGCCAGCTCCAGCAGGGAAAGCTCCATCTGGTAGCCCCTTTACGAGCCGCACAGACCAGCTTAAGAGAGGGCCAGAGAAAACAAGAGCGGAGAGGGGAAAAGGCAGCTGGGAGCCACAGGAGCTGAAGCGATCATCTCATCGCAGGTGCTGGAGGGTGCCTCGGGAAGGGTTAAACAGCCCTGCGGTGCCCTGAGCAGCGCTGTGGCAGCGGCACCGCAGGCTCCCGCTCGCTCCCCACCGCGGGCGCAGCTGCACCCCAGCACCGGCCAGCTGGCTGCCCGCCCTGCCCAGAAGTATCCAAAGTCTAAATCCTGAGCAGCTGCCATGCCTGCGTAAGGCCAAAAATACTCAGCAGCAGTGACACGTCCCCACTGTGCTGGGAGGTCATGCAAGGGGATGCTTTTTCCCACCTCCCCAGCCTGAGCTGTTTTGCCCGTAGCAGGGATCCACAGAGCCCATCTACCCTCTGGGAGCTCACCTTCCTCCACCCTCATGCTCCTCGTGCAGCACGCCCCATCCCCACTGCCCCACGGGGCACCTCTGGGGGCCTGGCACCAGTGAGCCTGCAGTGCTGGGCAAGTCCCTATGGCCAGAACCCGGTGCCCTGGTCCAGATGCCTTCAGTCACAGCACATAGGTCGGAGGTTCGAGTTCTTTCCTTGTAGAGAAAAGTCCCACAGTGCCTCCTGTTTCCATGTTTGGCCCCAAATGACCTCAGAACAGCACAGTCATGCATTTGGGAATCCTAGATGCTTTTAGGGGAAACGATGTGCTGTGTAAAGCATCGTTTGAATTTTTTTATCCGGTGTGCCTTAACCCACGTGGCTTGAGGCTGACACTGACTATGACAAGAATTAGACCCCAGCAGCATGGGGCTGTGAAGCTATGCGGCATGCAGGAATAACGCGCACGTGGATGGATGTGAGAAGCCTTGACAAGGATCCAAAAGGGAGCGATCACGCCTAAAGTCGCAGTCCAGACAAGGATTTCCTAGTCTGGCCATGGAAGGAGCAGGCCAGGTCTCTGCCTCCCACTGTTTAGGGAAAGGATGGCATGGTTTAAGTCCCCAGAGATGCTAAAGAGCTCAGTTTCATATCTCTGCTGATAGACAGCAACAGTCAGGGGTCAATATGATTGCCCACAGAGAGTTGTCCTCTGCCACATGAAATATTCCAGGGTATCTCTCTGGGCCTCCAGACAGAATGCACTGGTAAATCCAATGCCATCGCTTCAGCCCTGTGTGGATGGCCTGGGCACATCTGACCATCTCCAACAGCATTAGACTCCTTCACCTGCAACACATTTGAGCCCTGAGCCTGCGAATTGCTCCCTAGACTCTGCCCACCAATTTCCTTCCTCTGTGCTGGGTGAATCCGCAGCTTCCTACTGCAAATGTGAGAGGGCAGCCACACTGACACTTGTGGCAATAGCCATAAATTCACGTTAAAAGGCTGTGAGTAATAGCATTGCTGTGTAAGGCAGCCTTCTGAAAAGCTTGTTTTCAAATGCTCAGCAGTAGGATTAGAAGGTTGCTGGCTCTTAGCGGTGAGCTTTGCAGATGTTAGGGGCTGGCAAAGCAAAATCTGTATCACATGAAAAAGTTGATCAGGTCTGACTCTCTCCTGCCGTGAGATTACTTTTCTCACTACAAAGCATTGCTCCTCACCAGTAAGTTCAAAGTACATATGGGCATGAAGATAGCGTATTGTTCGGCAGCTCGCTGTTCTGCTGAGCAGCCGCCTCACTTGTTCTCCATCTCAGGTTATAAACAGCGCTGAGAAGCTGCAAAATTGCTCACAGCTTAAACTATGAAATCATGATAACCCAGCCTATCTCACCCTACTGTGAGTTCTACTTTAATAATCCTACTTAATCATTAAACCACAATAAGAGCAAGCCAAGGAGTTTAAAGAAAGAGCCAAGCCAAGGCATGTCAGAGCACTGCTCAAAATCTGAACTGAGCTCCATCAGCTCTAGGCAGAGGAAGTCATATCAAGGGACAGCAAAGCTGTTGTGTGAGGGGTTGGAAAGATGTGCCACAAAATCTGTATCTATTGGGACCGGCTGAAGGAGCCAGAGCCAGCTGTGAGCAGCTCCTACTATTCACGATTTGCAGTGGTGCCCTATTTACATCCCTTCCCCAGGAGACCAGCTTGTTATCTAGCTCACACACTCCATTCAGGCTTCACTGTTTGACATATAGATGCTTTGGCTCAAACCTTATGCCTGATTATTATTGAGTATAGCAGTGGTTGCTGCTTTTCTTCCAGCATGCTTTACCCTTTACTGAAGGGTACGAAGACAGCAAATGGACACACCTACTCTTTGCTCACTGTGCTATGTGTTGTCTTATGGCAAACTGATTTTTTCTAATGACATTTCAGATAGAGATGATGTTAAAAAAAAAGGGGAGCGGGGGGAAGCAGGAAACGTGATGAGAAATAAAACCAGAGGAGGAACACTGCCTCGGTCACGAAGCTGGAGACACTGAGAACAGGTCCCATGGGTGCACATGGGACTCCCACTGATTCCAGCAGGATTATTCATG
Source organism: Chauna torquata (assembly GCA_013399475.1). NCBI lineage: Eukaryota > Metazoa > Chordata > Aves > Anseriformes > Anhimidae > Chauna > Chauna torquata. Next base: position 49,067 of record VXAL01014695.1, read on the forward strand.
TGTGCATGTGTGCATGACAGACAGAACAGATTTGGTCCTCATTGCTTTGACTTTTCCAGGATGCTCAATTTATTTGTGCATTTCAGGAAACAGGCCAGTACAGTTAGATGTCCTGTACCTGGGTTCCCCTTTCACCACACCAAAACAGAAATAGTTGCAGGCTGAAAGCACCACCCATGCCAGAAGATGACAGAGCCAAATCCTTCCCAAGGCAAAGGACCCACTGAAGTTTTTGGGGTGTCACCTGAATAAGGACAAACCGAAGAACTTCACCACCATCTGTGACAATTTGGCCAAAGAGACAAAAAGTCAATTTTATATTTTCAGACCAAAATAATAGACTGGATGGGGGAACACTCTCACTTCAGCTCTCTTGAAAGCAGGGAGTGACAGGATCGGTATTGCCAAGATCATTCCAGGATTTTGGTTACTATGCAGAAAATGGACCCATCTTCTGTGGTCCAAAATGGGGCACATTTTGCCTTCATTGTCTCACTACCTCGTCTTGTAGGATTTGACTGCAGCATGGAAGCATCCTGATATAGCTATACAGTGCATCGTGTTGCTGTTACTGTAGTAACTTATTACTAGAACACCTTGTGTTATCTTTATTGCTGCAGTACCTGGTACAAATGTACCACAGTTTGTCCACACACGCCGTTACTACTGCCTTATTCCCCAAACTAATTTACTGCAGCATCCTGTTGCGTCTTATTGCTGCATTATCAAAATGCTACTTTACTGCAGTGGCCTGTGTTACCTTATTGCTACATTTATCCTGGTATTGTGTCAGCTTACTGTGACTTTTTATGGCTTCCCTGCTACCATTTTATTACAGTACTCTATGGGATCTTAGCACTGAGTTATACTGGAAGTATATTAATCCATTTGCCTTAGCCTAACACTTTACTGACTTGTCAAACCCTCCTTGTGCCTGTCCCAGTGCTGATCCACCACAACAGCCATGAATGCTCTGGATACTCTATTACCCAAATAGCAGCGTACAGCCATATTTCACAGCCCTAGCCCTGCAAGTGCGGGATGCTTGGTGGCTAGCTTTCATGGCATGGAGATTGTAAAAGCTTTCCAGTCTGCCCTTCCTTGAAACAATGCCATTTAGAATGTAAATAGAGGTGGAAAGCTGATTTCCTAACTCATCTTCTGGGTGATGAGGTAGTTGGAAGACATGAGATGCTTATAAAGCAGCAGATTACTGCTTGCAGCACTCAGTGGGAAACTAGTGAGTGTGCAAGAGAAGCATCACTTGCAATAAGCAATGTCATTAAAAAGCAGTAATTCAAGGATGCAGGTCATGTGGAAGTAGTTACATGTTAGTATTGTCATATGTGAAGTAAACGACATGTGAAGAGCAGTTCATATGTGCTCCCAGGAGGAGGCCTTGTCTACTCTCGTGTTGTTTATTTTAGAGAAATTTGGTCAGGAAACCAGGAGGGGAGCTTTCCTCTCTCCAGAGCATATGCTGCTCTGTCCGCTCGGCTTGCCATTACTGAGCAGATCAGCTTGCGCGAGCGCGCATTTAGATGGCAACTGTTCAGCAGCCAGGCCCCCTGATGTACGCCCATATGCACGCTCTCTCTGTCTGCAAAAGTTCCCTCCGTGCTCTCAACTGTTCAAACACAGCATATTCCCTACGGGCAAAACACTGCAGCAGCTGACACGACTGTCCTGCAGGAGTGGAGCAGGGGAAGGTGCTTTTCTCGCAGGGCAGCGGCACAACTCCAGGTCGAAGTCTGGTGCTGCCACTCCCTGCGCAGGCCAGGACCCCCTCCCAGCCGTCCCGCTGCTGTACGCAGTGTGCGCAGTGCTCCCGGGGCCAGCATCCCTCAGCCCTGCCTGCACGTGCCGGCACACAGCGGCACCTCCTCCGAGCTATCCCACCCTTCCCCAAACCGCCCCAGCACCTGAGAGGACCCGTCCAGTGTCAGGAGCTGGCTGTAAAGCAGGGACCCTCTGGCAACTGTCCACTGTCTCTGCTCCTTGTTACGCACCTGAGTTTCACGCTTTATGTGTACATCCTACTCGGGAATGCTCTGCAGACCAGTTTGGGCGTTCACAAGACAGACCTCCCATGAGAGTGCAAGAGCTGGGGGAATGCCTCAGCCCAGAGGCTGGGCAGCACCGGCAGTAGTAGCAGCCACTAGCTTGGGGTGTAAGCAGTCGTTGGTCTACAGACCTCCAGCAATGCGTGGCAACAATGGGTTTGGCACAGATGAAAATATCATCAGCAAGCTCTGAGAAGAGCCATCCTTTGACTATTCTTAGGGATGACATAAGGGGACATGTATGAATGTGCATGGATGGACAACTAGGCCTGTTACACAAAGACCCGCTATTGCCAGAGGGGAGCCTTTGGCCGGGTGGTCAACAGAGAACGAACAGGTCCTGCCAAGATAGCTGAGTGACAATTTGGAAGGGACCAAATGTCCCCTTCAGAGGCAGGACACCACCTGAATGTACAGGCACATCCACGATGGTTCTGCAGTCCTGAAGCTCGCTTGTTTGCCATGTATGTGCAGGACGAATTTGGTCTAAAGAGCTCAGAAAACAGGCTGATTACGGGAATTAGATGAGTGTAAAGAACAAGTATCATACTCAGTACTCTACTGTATAGTCATGCAGGTGTAAAGAGTCCTATGGACCTTAGGTAAAATTGGTAACAGGAGCTGTCTGGGAAAAATAACTGAGGTATCAAAATGAGAAATTTCATAGGTAAAGAGGGAAAGTCCTTTTACTGACAGAAACTATGCTGGCCTGATATTGTGCATATATAGGCCTTGGATATTAGGATAATACTTGCCTAAGAAGTGGATATTGTTGGTAGCCAGCTGTCTACTTGGCGAGATAGATAATTTTGCCTAGATAGGAATACAGACTTGTAGCCACATAGCAATTTCTACCACCTGCACAAAAAGCCAGCTTGTCTTGGCATGAGTGAAGAAGACCAAGTGTCTGTTTTCACTTACACTTCAGATCTGAACTGTTAATAAAATATAGAAGGTTTTGTGGCATTAAGTCAACTGAGTCTTGAAAATTTTGTATATAGGCAGTACACTGTAAGTGAAGGCAGTTCATTTTCCATATCTGCAGCTAGTATGATGTGGGTTTTATCATTAAACAAGTCACTTCAGTTCTGTCTTTATCCTAACCTCCATAAACCCAACGTTTTGAAACAAGCTATTGGGTCACCTCTTGCAGTTGTATTCATGGGCTATACATCAGGTGGGAGCCCACTTCCCCAAGCGGTACAACTTCACTCTTACAGCAGTGCTTCTCAGCTGTGTCAGTTATCTGACAATGGCATCACAGCTGGGTGTGCTGCTGCTCAGGAGGGTTATCTGGCACCCGGCGCCTGCTCATTCACAAACTGCTTCTGCCAATCCCTTCTCCATCAATTCTCTCCTTGCCGTAGACTGAATTTCGCTCTCGATTATACTTGCCCACAGCAGTCACCTTTCCCTGTATACACATGAACAGATTTTGGCTCTCTGGAATTAAAGCCGGAGTATTCTCTATGTGGTTCAACTCTATCTGCTCGGAGTAAAACTTGAACATCCATCATTGAATAAGTATGCAAAACCTTAAATAAATAGAAAACCAAATACAATATAAAACAACTCACTTTTAAATACTGCATGTGTGTGTTTGTGCATAAGTGCATTATACATCTAAAACATGACTCTGAGCATCAGGCAGAATCTGATCACACTTGCACTAAATGTACATGCAGAGCAATCCTGCCGATGTCAGAGGATTTGCACCGAGATCACAGTCTGACTCAGTGGGGCAGATCCTCAGGTGATGAAAGCCACTCACACTCTCCTGCCTTCAGCTGAGGATCTGGCCATCGTCTTTGGATAATCTACATGCCATTGGAAGGACAGCGAGTGACGGCAAACCTACATAGTGCCTTTCTTTTTCATTATTTTAAAGGAGGAGGGACATAGGAAAGAAAAAAACAAAACTAAAGTCAATGACTCTGCAGGAGAAATGCATCTGATATTTCGTGGAAAGGAGAAGTAGCTCCCAGCAGATATATTATTGGATCCAGATGGCCACAAGAAAGGGAGAAAATGGGACTGCGGTGGCATTTATTACAGCCATGTCTGTGCCAGGGAGAGAAGAGGTGAAGGAAAAACACCAATCTCTCTCGTCTCTTCTTTCTCCACGCTGCAGCTGGGTCTGTTTCCTTAAATAGTAAGACACCATGCGTTTGCCTTGTTGCCTCCCGTGTACAGTGGCATGTGCTCCTCCAAAACCAAGCAGGAACCCAAGTAACCGTGCAGAACTAAGTGTCCTTACAATGCTGTACAGGGCAGAAAGTGTCGATGTAAACGGTGACGGGCGGGCTCTCCCCCAGCGCGTTGCTCTCTGCTCCCACTCGCGCTCTCCCCCGCAGTGCCCCGCTCTCCCCGAAATGCGGTGACTCCTGCGGGGCGGCTGGCGGCGGCCGTCAGGACTGCATCAGGCCCGTCAGGCGCTTGCTTGCCAGAGACTTTCCCTGGAGAAAGGGACAGACAGACAGTCAGAAGAGACCCAGAGCGTGAGTGAAGCTGCAGCCATGGGATGGAGACTGCGGGACAGTCTAGCTGCGAGTGAGGGTGTTTCGGGTACCTGCATTTTTGCCCCTTGATTTTGCAAGGTGGGTTGAGGCTAGCAATGTTCTAGCTGTTCTCGGTCACTGCTTGCCCACCCTGTCCATCCTCCCTGCCTTCCCCACACTCTCCTCCAAGCCACCACGCAGGCACGTGGCCATGGAAGCCTTGCCTGTGCGCTGGTGGCATCTGCAGGAGCTTGCCCCCTGACTGGCGGGGGTGAGGAACCAAGGGCCACGCAGGGAGGAGGTCACCTGCGCCCCTCGATCCCCACACTGGCTGAGGCCACGCAGCCCCTGCAAGGGAGAACCCACAGCAGGTCTTCTCCATTCACACACAGTAGGAAGGGAGTTTAGGGGATACTGATGGCTTTGCAATTGCAGTTATAGCAATGTAAAGATGTTTCAGGTATCGTATCAGGTGCTGCATTTCTTTCCTCTTGAAAAATGATGTTTTTCTCTCTCTCAAAAAAAAATCTTGGTTGAAATAAACATCTAGGGAATACTAGAGAGTTGTGGCATACCTAGCAGATCTTAAACAATCATCTCCTCCATGTTACTCTATTTAGCCAAGATTTCCTTTCCAACAGAAAGTCTTCCTAATTGCTGTTTGAAAGAAAGACCCATGCAAAGAGCAAGAGAATCATTACACAGTGAAAAGGAGTATGTGCAAAATGTAGGAAAATTTGAAATGTAAGATTTCACAGGTCATCTGAAATAAGCCTTGTTTACCACGTTAACACTCTAAGAAAAAGGACCCCCCCAGCCCCTTTAGTTTCTCATCTCTTCCCATTTGGGGCTACAGCAGGAGGATGCAGCAGCTCTCTGCAGAGGCCTAGTGATGCTACTCAGATGTGTGCCCTTCACCAAGCAATTTGCTTGGCTGTGCAAACACGCACAGCCTAATCGGACCGCTTTCTGCTCTGCAAGACACTGTTGCCACTTGGGCCATCCTGCCCGGGATTGCCACCACTGCCACCACCATCCAGCCTCCCCAGCACTGCTCGGCCGAGGGCCGGCTCCCTCCCGGGGCCCAGCTGCCTGCACAGCACCGCTGCCGTTTAAGGCAAGCCTGCTTTCTTTCGCTATAAATCAAATTCCTGGTTATTCTTATTTTTGAATATGCCCCTGGGAAGCTCGGCCCGGTGCAACCCCAGGAGGTGGCCAAGTCTTCCGCAGGGCTTGGGAGCTGTGGCCACGGCTGCAGATAATGACAGACAGGCGGTTTCTCTTGTTATCGTGTCCGAGGAGGGTGGCCTGGGGACAGGCCAGCTCCCGCCTCAGGGTCCAGCTCGGCAAGGAGTGAACGGCACCGCGGCCACCGCTCACTGGCTTCCCGTGGCAACTGCTTCCCTCCGTGGGCTCCATCTGCAGCTGCCCCGACCCTGCGGGCACGCTGCTAGCTGGGAAGCCGGATCCAGTGCCCGGCTCTGCAGCACGCGTCCTGCCCACGAGCACAGGTGAGTCCCGGTCGGGGCAGCACCACCTCTGCAGTAAGACAGATGGTGAGAGGATCCAGCACACATGAATTAATGCTGTGAAATTTTTGGCTACAAGTAAGAGCACTGGGGTGTAAGTAAGTGTTATGTTCAGCTTTGGTACCACTGTGGCACCCAGCTGCACGCATGTTCGTGTACAGGGTTGTGTTCTAACCCAAGGCAGAAATGAGTATCAGCCTCACATCATGGGTCTGAATGGTACGAGCATCTGCAGGCTGGAGGTTGCTGGGATGCAGGTGTTTGGTTTGGGATTCTCTCCTCAAAGACATCCTCATTATAAAAAAATAAAATAAAAAAATAAAGAGGAACAGAAAAAAACCCGGCACTTTGTTAGGAGAACTGGTATCTGTTTCCAGTTATTAAAATGAACAGCAAGGGAGTAAAATGCGTCACAGATGAAGATGCTGGACGGGATCCACTTGCTGAGGCCAGTCAACATAACTCGGTCGTCTTTGGTGAACTGCTGCTGATTCACACCAGCTGAGGGGCTGGTCCATGGTATTTCTGCTTCTTTTTAACCTTCCAGTGCTTCAGAGGCACAAAGTCCAGGAGGAGACACAACAGGTTTGTGAGTGCTGCATTTTGCTTTTCGCTAGATGGCGGATATAAAACAAACCCCAGCTCATGTGACGTGTTTTTGCATGTCTGGAAAGAAGTCCAGCTGCACTGGCGGTGGCCAGGTGACAGGTAAGGCTGGCCTGTGTCCCCCTTGGGCCTCTACAAGGAAAATTAACTCCATCCCAGCCAAAACCATGACAGACACACACTTGCATTTTGCAGCTGGAGGGTGGCTCACACCTTGAAGGAGCACCTTCAGCTCCTCGCTGTGGGCTGTACTTGCAGCTTGGCCACCTGCGCCGGTCCTGCCCGAGGCTTGCGCAGCCCAAACGCCCGGCTCAGGCAGGTGGAGGGCTGCTCCGGGAAGCTGGATGCAGTCACTTCAGTTCATAGCTGGGTGCAGTACATGCCAAAAAAGTTCAGAGTTCATTTTGGGTCTAATCCGACATTCAGTCAGGATTCCCTTGGTGAGATCATTGACGGAGAGAGGAAGTTTCGGATTATTATGATGTGAAGGTTTGGCACAAAGACCTCACCATTTCTTTAAAAAGGTTCACCCAAGACAAATGATTTTTTTCCTTCCACATGTCTTTGTTTAGCAGGAAGCCAGCTGTCGCCCCCACATTTCTACCTCTCCTTTCCCCACTGAATGTGAATGTCAACAACTCCTGCCTTATTTCCAGGAGAAATTTTGTCTAAGCTGTGCTGGCAGGGGATTTGGAAAGCGCTAAATTTTAAGCTCGGCACACTGCAGTGCTTCTTGTACTCTGTCATAAGCATATGCTGAGCAACCTAAGGCAAAATTAGAGTGGATGTAAGGAGAAAACTTTTTACAGAGGGTCTAAAGCTTAGGAAGAAATCCCCAGTCCTCCAGTTGCAAAATACTTGTCACTAGTAATTAGGGTTACAACAATTAAAAAATCCAGACTGTTGTCGCTCAAACAGCAAAGCACATGCGGAAGGGCATATGTTGTATGGCATATGCTGCGTGTCCTGTTGGATTCAGGAACTCTTTCTTTTCTCATCTTTTCTGCTGTCACACAGCTTTCTGGCATGGGTCACATGCAGGTTCAACGTGTCTTGAAGAACCTTCTGGTTCTCACTGTGCAGCTCAATTAATTTTTCACCCCTGACCACTGGCATCACAGCAGCCTCAGTTTTTAGAGGCAGTGTAAAACTTGGAGTAACCAAATTCAAAATGTCATTCAAAACCAAAATGTCAGGGAATTCTTAATAAACCTTCTGAAGTTTTCCCCCAGAACGTGGCTTCTAAGTTATGTGGCCCATCCTACTGCTCAGCTATGTGTCAGGCAGGGGACCAGATCCTGGCACCTGGGGACCAGCAGGGTTCTCATTGCAGCCTGCTGAAGTGAAGAGTAACCTGCAGGTTGCAGAATGTGCATAGCATCTTTGATAGCTGAGCCTCTGCTGAGCAGCTACTAAACTAAAATGTAAAATGCAATTAGCAACTATTTGAATGAAGCAGAATTCAGCAATCTAACATAAGCAAGAAACCAAATAAGAGGGAAAAAAAGTCTGGGATTTGACACAAAGAGGAGGCAGCACTCCTTCCAAACCTCCTGTATGAGCCACCAGTTTCCATCTTGCTCTTTGCTTCTCTCTATCAGAGCCAGCACTTTGCACAGCTGGGAGAGAAGGCAAAGGCTGTGAACCATCCTTTTTTTATAATTTTAAATAGAAAGTTTTGCTTCGTCCTGTACCTGTGAATTCACACAAGGGTAATGTGCTCAGCCCAGCACAGACTGCGCTTGCGTGTCCAACATGCAGGCATTCACCTCCACCAGCATGCACTGGTCAGCACTCCCATGCACTCCTTCAAGCACTTACCTGAACACCCAGGCAGTATTTATCCCACCGGGAGCTCTGTGGCTGCAGCAGCGGGGGACAGGCAGCATGTGGGACGCTTCTGGTACTTAGCACTGGCTCCTCTTTTTGCCACATCAACAGAGACCAAGGTGCTGCCGTGCTGTTCCCCTCCACGCTCCCCACCCACCAACTTAAGACTGCTATAGCTGACTCCACTGCTTGCTTTCCATCCCTTTTTGCCCTCAGGTGGTGTTTCCCAGCCTGTTGCCCAATGTGCTCCAGCCAGAAGCGTTGCCTTCCTGGAGGAGAAGCCATCTCCTGGGGAGTGGTATATCCCCACCCCTCTGTAAGACCCCAGCAGAGGACTGGGGCTGGTCTGCATCTCCACTGGAGGTGAGCAAATCTTACTTCCATCAGCTTCAGTTTGATTTTTTTCACATGGTGACAGACTGCTGAGATTTTACACCTTTTAGCTAATGTATTACAAGAGCTTTGGTAGTGGGCTGGCAACGTCTTGCCACCAAACTTCACTCCCAAAGAAAGAGATTTCCAGGGCCCTAGCCCTTCCAGCACTCTTTCTTTGTTTTTTGTTTTTTGTTTTTTGTTTTTTTCCAATGTTAGAGTACACTGCAGATCTTGGGGAAATTTTATTTTTGTGTTGTTTAAATTTTTTTATTAGATTTTTTTCATGAAAAGATACACTGCAAACATAAAATAAGTAACACAAATTAACAAAGTTAAGTACAAAACAGAGTTAAAAACATAAATAAAGGAAAATAACTTAGTTCAACACAAAATAAACACAGACACACAAACTATGAACATGTATCACGTAAATTAGCACACAAAACATGGTGCACACCACCACCAATTCCATGCTGACACAGGCTGGAAACAGGAACTGCAAAATAGCTGTAGAGGGCAAGCATGACTGCAGCTGCTCCCTGCATGCAGGATGCTGTACCATTCCCACCAGCATGGTCTCACAAATTACCCCCAAAATTCTGCAGGAAGAGCCCCACTGCTCTTGTGAGGCTTGGCTAACAAGGTGCCTGAGCTGCTCTCCATTGCTGCTGAACAACTATGGGTTAGGTTTCTACATCTGATGCCTCTTTTTTCTTTTTTCACCTTCTATCACGATGGGAGCAGATCAGCACTGTAGTCCAATTAAAATTGGTATTATCCATACCCATTTTATTTTTTGAGAACTTCCCATGCTTCCTAAGCAAGGCATTGCACTTCGCTTTCAGAAATACTGGTGCACTAGTGCATATAAAACAAACAAGGAACGTACACGAGCCCAGTACTCACCTGCTCCTTCAACAGCTTCAGGAGTGCTGCAGCTCTCCTCTACCTTCCCACCAGCACCGGGAGGAAGATCCTCTTCTGCTGAGGAGCAGTTTGGGCCTCTTGTATCCAAGAATGTGTTAGAGCCCGTTTTGGCATTAGTTCAAGCAGCCTACGGACTGCTTCAACTTATCTCACGGCAGGACAGTCCTAAGAGACCACACAGTACAAGGGCCGAGTCCACACCATGGTGCTGCATCAGGCAGATAGCCCAGACCGCGTCTCAGCAGAGAACTGCCCTAGCAAGGACAGCCTAGCGGTGTTTGAGAACCTGCCTTGCGACAGGCACCATCCCTAGCGGGGATTCCTATTTTCACAGGAAAATAGAAACACCGCTGAAGTATCAAACCCCTCTGGAATATCAGAATAAGCTTGGCTGGAATCACAGCAGGGTCTAAGCCCTCTCTCTCCCCCAAAAATCCTTGCTAAGTTTGTGATTCGGCAGCCACAGCTGGCAGCTAGAACTGTCTGGCATGGGGAAGGTACAGTTTTATCTTCTAGAATTTGTGTGTGGCCGGAATAAAAGCCAGTAAATGCATAGAAAGTATACCCTGAACTCCATTTAGTGCCTTTCGTCCAGAAGGATCCTGAAGACCGTACACACCCATGGCAGAAGCGCAGCGACCTCCAGGGCTAACGCAGCTGCCGTTCTGCACCAGCAGCACCGCACAGCAGTGTTTTAAGAATGCGAAGCAAAGAGTAACTTATCCATGAGAAATGATGGATACTTATCTTTTAAAGGAGACCTGCATACAGAATAGACGGTGCAACATACATGCAGTACATGCAACCCACCCACCGTTTCCCAAACCGAAGAGCATGCAGCGTAAACCTATACAGCACATACATTGTACTATGTCGACACCAGGAACAGACGTGATGCATTCAAGCATGCAGTGACTAGTCAATACGTGCACTGCACACACCCCCAGGGCCCTCCGCCGAGTTGGGTACTGGCTAGTTATTGCACGTAACAGATGACAGGTTGTGAATGCCAGCGGGATCCCATTGAGCTTCAGGTATGTTCTGGTGCTTTCCACCCTTGCACAATGCAAGTAACTTTTCCCAGTAAAAGCCAGTATTTGTTAATGACTGGAGTACTGGAGCAAGCAAATTTTCTTTTTAAGTAAAATATCGTCCAAAGATAAAAATAACCCTTTTCCAGATGGCTTTTCTTAGTGCCAAATGTAAGAAACTTTGGCATTCATTCCTGCATCCTTCCTTTCTAGCTGTCTGTTCCTGATACCCACTTCATCAGCTTCTCAGGGTATCACCTTCTTCTATTATTCACAGTTTATCTGACTTTATCTTCTACCCACAGTGTCTTAAACTTTTGGATTTATTATATTGCTGGTCATGAATACTTTCCATGCCCTCAAATGCTGTTATCTATTTATGCAATTAGGTAGAGCTGCAAAAGTGAAAAAACAGAAAAGCTGGTAAGTATGTGACAGTTCTATGAGATTATCAAGGAGCCAGTTAAAAAGAGAGTCCTGATGATATCAGGCAGCAATTCGTCCTCCAGCCTTATGCCTTCTTCACTATGTCTATGGTTAGTATTTGTAATACATCACAGTGACATATCGCTGTGCAGAATATCACACAGTTCACCTGAGAAAGGTAAAACTCTATCAACACATTTTACATGTATGACACCATACTCATGAATTAAGAATAGGGACCAGGACAGTCAGAGTGTGACCTGGACTCTGAGCCAACACCAGATAAGTGGACATAAAAATCAGGACAGCACAAGGCAGAAGCAGTGGCCAAGGGATGAAATCAAGGATTGGGAACATGGGACAGTGGCAGCTGGGAGAAACAAAGGTAAAAAGATGGAGCTTGAGGAGAATACTTCTGAGATCATCTAGGAAGGGACAGCCATGCAGGCAGACATTAAAGCTACCATAGCTGCATATTGCAAGGGAACAGATAAACATGGAGCTGAAACTAAGCACGGGACTTCAGGTTTGCAGAGTACTGTGGGTTCATTATGCTGAATTAGGATGCACTCACAGGCCTGAGCCAATTTCAGCATGAAATTGTCAAAAGATAGCAGAAAACTAAAGCAGAGGAAATGCTACTGTGAAAACGCCAGTTTGCATCACTGCAAGGAAGACGGCACTTCAGATGCCAGGCAGAAATATCAAATATATCAAACATATATCAAATACAGATCTCCAATCATGTTCTTGTACCTGGAAAACTCATCCCTGCGTGAGAAACCATGGTGGGACACTGGCTTCACAGTCACTAGGAGTGTACGTGTGGGACTGCCCACAAGGCTCCTGGATGAGAATACAAAACTGCCCAGCTGCTGCTAATGCAAGGACTTACGGCAGGTCCTGCTGACCAGCCTCTGCCTGCTGCCTACTGCAGTTCTGTCTCATATGGTTAATGAAGCCGAGCCCCTCTGTCGATTCAGTTATTCACCTACACCTGGGAACAGAGACAATCTTTGGACTTCATTGACTTGCTGTCCTGTACAAAATGCTCCATCCATAACGTCCAAGATTCTTTAAATGAAAGCTCATTAGAGAAATTCTGTTCTTGTATTCTTAACCTACAGGCTACTCCCCATGCAGCCCAAACACAGACCACCTCTTCCTTCACCTTATTCTCTTTCTGCAGTGAGCTGAATTTACTATCTGGAAAAGCTCCCTGCTTCTTCATACCCGATTCCTCAATACATTTCACAGCGCATCACTTTTCTGTATCTGGTGTCTTCTATTATGCTGACTTTAAAAATAAATTTCCCGAGTCTCTTAGTCTCACTACATACTCACATTTTCTTTAGGATGTACCAGGAGGGCTCCTTTTCCTGTGAAGTATTGCACTCCTTATGTACTGTAACAATGAAAGATAAAATACAGGCTGCAGTTTACTATATGCAAGCATAGGCTGCAAGCAGCTATGACATGCCTCTACAAATCACACTGAAGCATACACTGCACTGGCCCACTATTGCTTGTGGAAGGAGGTAGGGCAAAGAAAATACAGGCAAGGGATGTCTCATAGCCTCCAGTCTGTAGCCAAGAGTCTAGCATTTGCATTTTTGGCTCCCCCACAGCAGCTGCTGGTTTCGCCTGGGAGCTGCCAGGTCCTGCTGCTGCTCGGGCGGAGGTTCACGGGGGGATCTGCCAGCAAGCACCTCCCTTCTGCCAGGTTGTATGACTCTTCTCTCATACTCCATCAGTGGAAGAGACACACAGGAGCTTCTTCACCTTATTCAGGTACAGAGCTTTCTCAGTCCAGGAACATGACTAACAGCGTGTGATGTCAACTGGTTCAGACAGAAGTTACAAAAATTCCAAATAAACACTATATGCCTGATCTGGCAACTCTCTTGTCCATTAAAGCACGAAGACTGAGAACTCTGGCGCTCTCAAAAGCTGTGTTGAGCCTTTTGTTCATAAACAAATGTCAGCTGGGAATAAAATGCAGAGATCTGCTCAGTACTGGGTCAGTGCCTCGATATTGAGTTGGAAACTTGAACACCAGTTTACTTATGGGGAAAACTCCTTGCTTGGAATATTGCAGTTTTAGGAAAGTTTGAAATCAAGTCTGAATATCATAGTCCAGGTTTATCTCTTGAAGTTACCTGCTGAGGTTGGTATCAATAGGTTTAATCCCTATTATTGCTGGAGTAACCATTGCTGCCTTAGAGAGAAAACTCAAGACGCTGCAAGGTGCAACAAAGGAAAATAATAATAAACCCTCCTGTTTCCCCATTCATTAAACATAAATGGTCATCAGCACAAGTTAGGCAGAGACTTGGTGGCTTCCTTCGCAAGACAAGAACACCAGTGGTTTCCCTAAATGTACTCATTAAAAAATATTTTCCTTCTACTCTTAGCCCTGAAGGATCATCTCAGCTTATGAGAACTAAGCTTCTGTCTATCTGATTATTAAATCATTTCTAAAGCAGATGGGAAACTACAGTGGTTTAAACAGCTAGGCTGAGACTGCATGGCTAAAAATAGTATAGCAGGCTCCTTTTAATTAGTAAGATGATCAAATATGACAGAAGAGAGAGATGTAGATATATGGATTTGTGTGTATGTGTGTCTTTAATAACTTAATTTTAAAGTTATTACCTCAAAAAGAAGAATTATTTATAACATATATGATACATGATGTCTGATTTTTATGATGCCATTTATCTTCACTTGGAATCGAAGACAGGCTAACTCTGCTTTCATAATGTCAATCCTTGCTATATTCAAAAGGAAAATTGTAATAAGATAAACCTGCCACCACGTGCAGTGCCATCATTTTTTTAAATGAGGTGGATCAGTAAGTGCCCTGGCACAACAGACTGTTAGATCTGCAACGTGCCGCCCAGAGTGAGTGGAGCTCCCTGAGACAGACCCTGCCCTGGCTCTCCTGGAGTGCACCGAAGAGCCAATCCAGCTTTGCACCCGCGACTTCACACACAGGAGGCAGGCACAGGGCTGAAGCTGTCAGTGACTATGTCTGCACTACCACTGTGCTGCCCATGCATTTTTGAGGACTCCCCAAAGCCTGAACAGGGCAGAAAAGAAATTTGCAGCTCCTCCGCTCCTGCAGTGCTGGGCAACGCATGCCCTGTTGAGTTGTGCTCCATCACATGGAAGTGGCCCTTCAGTGCTCAGCAGATGACTGCTGACTGTGGTCCTGGGACTGCACAGCTGCCACCCCAGGCTTTCCTGGCAAAATCTTGCTGTCTGTCCTGCTTAATGCGGACCAGGGAGCACCTGGCATCCAGAAAGATTTGGTGCAAAAACTTGGTGCGTTCATCAGTTGTGAGGTGTCTTCACGTGGCCAAAGTACCATGCCAAGGAACATGAGACAGTGGGTCTTGTAGGAATTGAGGAGTGGTATGAAAAATACCTGTTCTTCCCCACTGATTCCCTTGAAGGTGTCGAGCCTCTGGTTGGCAAGCAGGGCTCCGCTGTCTCTTTCTAAAGGATGTCAAATGGTCTGGGGTTAATCTCTGTCTCCTGGGTTGTGACTGAGATGAGCAGGACCCTGTGGACAAGATGACTTCCATTTGCGCCAAGTCTGCATGCTCAAAGCCAAGCTGTAAAGCCTTCCACCCAGCGCAGGAGGGCAATCCAGAAGAGCCGAAAGATTTTTCTGGGGAAGGGTTTTACCAAAATAAGAGACAAAAAGCCTGCGATACTGTTTGCAGTTTGACCACAAAGCTTTACAGTTTTTCTTTTTCCTGAAGTGTTGCAATTTCTTTCTGTGTTTATCACACAAGAGATGCCGAGATCCAAGCAACCAGAGCAGGCAAACCGAGAAGGTCTGACTTTTTTCTCTTCAGAAGTGAAGATTCACTTTCTAAGGAGCCTGGCACGTTCTGGCTATAAACAGGCCTCAGCTGGTACAGAACACTCCCTGTATGCACAGCATCGTGAACAAGGGGACAAAAGCAATCCAATCCAATCTCCACGCTGCTGTGCTGGTCCTATTCCACCTACACGGTTAGTGTAACTGGGTTCCCCAAATTTGAGTACAATGATGCAAAAGTAAACTGTAACATCATAAGATATATATGTTTTCCCTGTGTTGCTTATCAGAGGTAAAAATTAGAGCAGATTGAAAACAATAGTAACTGCTTTATTTGAAGAAACTATGAGGTAAAGATTATTTGGGGGAGGTTCTCAATAGGCCTGAGGTGCCAGAGTACTACAGGAAGCAATAACTGATTGATGCTGGAAGAGAATTTGATCCATATTTTAAAACATACTTTAAATCTTCTTAACAGCTTACTAATAGGTATGGTGGTGCAGAAAGAACAAACACAGCACGGCCACTTTATTCCCCACTGCAAGTGTCTTGGAGTTATTCCTCAAGTAATCGTTTTCCTGATGCTTCTGCTAAATGACATTTGTTTTCAGACAAATTTTATTCTCAAAATCCACATTTAAATCTTGACATTCAACTTCAATCTACCTGCAAATTTACACTTTTATCCAGAACCAAAGTCCTGGAGCTCTGAAATCCCACCCCAAATTTTGCATTATGTTTTGACTGCCAATACCAAATCCTGCGCAGCGCCTCTGGCCTGGGCCTGGCAGCCAGCGGCTGCCCCAGGAGGCCCACGTTTGCCCAGGCACTGAGCATCACCAGGCGCGTGGCCTCAGGCACATGCTCTCATAGGGGCCAAGCCTTTGGCGACCCCAATTCAGACACTTCCCAAAATGCTGGGTGGGTCACATACCACTGTCAAATCTGGAAATTTCTTGGGGGCCTACTACGGTCTCCCCCCCATGCCAAACTGCGCATAGCCTGGAGGTGGCCCAGTTGCACGGGCAGTTAACAGTACAGCCAACCTAGCAGCCACCGCTGGCTTCTTAAGACAAACAAACTTCAAGCCCTAGCTGTTTTGGGTTTTCCTCTGATAGCCACCACCGGAAAGCTGACCTCTTCTTTTTCTATTTGCAAAATAGGCTTAGGGCTCCCAGCCCAACCTCAAGCACATGCTTTGCTTCAGCCCACCTGATGTGAACTGAATTGCTTCACTCCTGTGCAGCCACGGACTGTGGTGCATTTTGGAGAACTAGAGCGTGTAGAATTAGCTTTGTCTTAATTTGGTCCCCTGAGTATGCCATAAAGTTACTGCTTTGGTAATGCTGGTCTCTGAGGAGATCATGACATACCAACAGAGGGACTTTTTCTCATCTAATGGTAGCGACAAACTGCCATAATGCAAAGTATAAAAAATCCAGACCTTTCTGAGTTCTTGTGGCTACCAGGTCATCACATGATATTTTATATCTGTATCAAGAAAAGTAAAAGAAAATGTTTACAGTATGCTAGCCAATACAACAAAAATTAACTAAAGTGCAGACCAATCTACAACAATTACCTTTACAGGTACTTATAATTCTGCCCTCCCAAACTGCACTTGTCATGTTCTTCAAATCAAATGTAAGAGAAAAATCAGATCTTGGCAGTGTTACTATAAACCCAGTCAGCCTTGTAAAGTGAGAGTTACTCTTCTATTGGCGAATCTAGGAGCAGAATTTACCACTCAGTGTAAATATTTCTGCATAGTTTGTTTAAAAAAAAAAAAAAAGAAGAAAAATTTGCCTGTTCCCCTTTCTGGCAAACTCTTGGAAAGTAGTAAATATGCAGATGGGCATAGTGATATATTTTGTATCAACACAGTTTAAATGTGTGCATATGCATTAGCTATATAAATACATTCCTCAAGAAGCCTGCCAGTGGATATACTACAAAGCTCTGCATTTGGTTTGCTCATGCAGTTAGCATGACAACATCAGAAAGAACCCCTCCAGGCTTATCTGCTCTACGATAGCTCACACTTACCTGTGCGATTTCCCCTTTTCTATCTGGATGTACAAGTGTTTTATATTTATACACTGTGTGCACATATAGAGTGTATATATATAAACATACATACACATGCACACACAAATGCAAGCATATGTATTGTATATACACATAATCCAATACCTGCATTATAAAGCTGTTATAATGCCATAACAAGGTTTATGAGCCTTCTACAAAATATTGCTCTGTACAGTAGCATCTACAGGAATCAACCAAGTGATGAGCCTGCTGTCCTGGTACCACCTTACAACTAACGACAGGTGATACACAAACATCAAAGCAGTATGCCACTATACATCGTACAGTGTATCAAGTCAAAACGTACTTGATACTGAGCAACACCAGAGCAACTTCCCACTGACCCAGTTGCTGTATCTTCAGCGCTAGCCCTCTGCTGGCGCACGCACACAGCTGGCCCCATCCTGCACCCTTCCCCTGCCTCTGTCCTCCCTTCCCAACAAGTCAGCTGCACTACCGCACAGCTGGGCACCCCAGGGAGGATGGGGGCACCCAGGTTATACACAACACTGGGAGCAGAAGCAGGCACCAAGCGTTGCCCCCTTTCTCTAGAAAATCATCTGAACGGACAGCTTCCTGAGAGCAGGCGGGAGGAGTGGGTCTTGCCCATCCCCAGTGTCCTGCTCTTGGGCCGGTGCCCAACGTGACCGTGCCATAGCATCCTTCTGCAGCAGGACAAGCTCCCTCAGTGCCCCAGTGGCTGGAGGTCAGAGACTGGTGAAGGACAAGAGGAGAAGACATCTGTCCGCTGCCCTTGAGGTCCCACTGTCCCCTTATCCAAGAGGTTTAACAGTGTTGTGTTTCGTGCTGTTACTGCGCTCCTTTTCGGGTGTCAGTACCATGAACGAGTCAGAGGGTACCACCCATCACTCCTTACATGAGCACTGACAGAGGGGGCAATGGAGGGAGCAGCTGCAGTGCTGTGGGTGGCTACGTATGAATATATACACAGGTAGCATGAACCATGCAGGGTGGTCAGTATGGATACTGTTGCAGTGGCACTACTAGAACCATGCTCTTCTACTTGACTGCGCAAGGAAAAGCCACAAGAAATACTGTAGTGAGAATACAGCAAAAATACATCCTTCCATTTAATTCCGGACAAAAATCAATTTGCTTTTGCAGTGATGATTAGCTAGAATGAGCATCATGATAGATTTCTGCTCCCCCCCGCCTTCTCAGAGCTGCTATTTAGATGAGCTACAGTATTAAAAGAGAAGCTGCAAAGATGCAAAAAAATCTGCAAAAATAAAAGATGAAATAAGTTAAGCATCCACATTCCCCCCAATGAAAAATGAAGTTCTGAGAAAAGGGAGGAGGGAAAAGAAAAGGAACTTACCACGCTGCGAGTGAACTTTTCTAGAGAAGTTCTACGACCTTGCTCATTCTCTGGCTTAGTGGGGAAAAAAGTGGGGAGAAAAAAATACAGAAAAAAACCCTTCAGCTTAAATGCAGTTTTTCAAAACAGCACCAAAATATATGGAAGCAGCAAGGGAAAAAATTTGTAAAAAAAATAAATGTAAAAAGCAGAAATCAATGTTTGCAACAGCAAACATAAGAAATCAAAACCCCTTACAGAATAAGAGACATCACTACTTCTGCTTTTGGAGAATGTCACCTTTTCTCCTGTGAGTTTTTTGAACGGTTCAAACAGCATCTGTGCATTGCTGTGTCTCACAGCTATTGGTATTGATTTCTTGTTCATTGAATTTTCCTTCTGTAGCTGTTTGAGCTGGGACCTCTGATTCTGGTTAACATCTGCCAACCAGCTGATTGGAGGCTCCTGTCTACTTGCTTAGAGAGATGAAAAAAGCACACAGTAACTTTTACAACGTTAAAAAGCAATATGTGAGTGAATACACTGCTGGAAGGAAAACCCTGCTGAACTCATTGCCAGGGAACCTATACATTCCTCTATCCATCCAGAAGGCAGAAGCAGATTTCCAATAAGTTTGGCTACATCAAAACGCAAGGAAGCACATGTATGCCTGTGCAAGGCCATAGAAAGATACACGCATATTTGGGGCACTGATATTTTTGTATCTAGAGTACAGGACTATTGATATGCAAGAAGACATTCAACTGCACTGCAAGAAGACAAGCGTATGTATTACAGCTTTATTAACGTATCCCTGAGAAGGTTGCTCACTGCCGCGCTTCATTCATTTGGCACAGGGGAGATCTAATTGTCACTAACAAGGAAGAACTAAATAATTTATTGGCATGTTTGTTGGCATATCTAATAGAAAAAATTGTTATGGAGAAGAGAATAAACTCAGTAACATGAAGCAAAGCTCATTGCAGTCAGAAAACTGTGAGCATTGGTGATTTCCAGGAGAGAAAATTATTTGAATATGGTGAGTCAGCGAAATGGAGATGATAAGATGGAAGTAAAACTGCAGTGAAGGGGATAAGGAGCTACTTTTAAGGGAAAGCCACAGTAATGATGGTGCCTGACACTGCACTGGAAATAAGTGTTGCACTGGAGCTCCTCATCTAAGGTGCCCACCCACCATATCATCTGCCATGGCTTCAGCTGCACCAACAACCCCCAGGAGAAAGTATCCATGCACAAACAGGTAGAGAAGATGTAAGGAATCCAGAAATGTATCAGATAAATTGGATGAAAACTTGTGCAGGTGAGTCTAGGCAAAGTCTTTTGATTCTTCTTCATTACGGCTGCCGTAAACAGCATCTCTCTGGTGTCCACAAGATGAGTCTGAAGCATCCCAGGCAGAGATGGGCCTGATTCTGCCTGGTGTGTGACCAGAGACAAGACCAGAACATAAGGCCATTTTAAGACAAGCAATATTCTTTGTCCAGAAGAAACAGTCAGGCAGCCTCCCTACTTAAAACCATTTGAGAGAGACACATCAGCAGCTCTGGTGGCCCAAAAGTCCTATTGAAAGTGAAAACTAGAGGCACTACAAGGACAGAATTTTAGAGCTGCAGAGTAACTTGATGAGATTGTTTAAAGCATACTGAAACTTTTAACATTTAGGACTTATAACAAAGATGACATACTAAAATGGCAGCTGTAGGTCCAAAGAAGAGGGGCAACTCATTGCACCTTGCCTCTGAGTACCAAAGCGAGGGATGGGTGGGAAAGGAGTGTCAAGGGGAATGGCTACCGTGGAGCGAGGCAGGGCAGAGCTAACACCGGATCCCTACCACAGGCACAGGGCGTGCTGTTCTGTTGGGTCACACTAACTGCCAGCAGTCAGAGAAACTTGGCCACATGACAGCAGAAAAGCGCGATGAGGTCCCCTGCAAAGAGCCCCTTGTAGAGACCTCTGCCAGAGAGCTACAGGAAACACACAGAGCAATCACTTTTAGCAATGCTCTTATTGCGACCAAGCTCAGCTTTTCCTGCAGATGTAGCACCTCCAGGCTGCTCCATGTTGTGGCCCCGGGGTCATGGGGACCCTGACATCAGCTCACCACCACCTCATGTGTGGCAGTGCTGAGGACAGAGCCAAGGCATGTGTCAAGGGACAACGCAGGCTCTGTGGCTGGTGGGGAGGCAGTAACGTACCCTGGCTGCCACCAGGGCAAAGGCACAACTTTACCCAGGAAGAGAAGCACCTAGACAGAAGACAGTACTAAACTAGGCTCCCGGGTGGAGCAAGGCACTTGTAGTCTGCAGCATCACACTGCTGCAGGCTGGAAAACTGGCATCTAGCCCAACTGTATTTTAAAGTGGAGCTCTGGAGTGCACTGGGGGCAAAGGAGAGCAAGCCAATGAAGCCAGTCCATGCTGCTTCCCTGCACTTGCTGCCGAAACGTAGTGTCTTCCCTCTTGCAGCAAGCAAGGTGATGTAGCTTCCCGCCTGGCAGGAATGCAGGATGGTGGTCTCCAAGGATGATGAGCAACTTGCTGGGAGCCAAGAGCTTGTCTAGCACATGAGGCTGGTTTCCTACCACAACTGAGGACGCGTGTGGGTAAGCAGGCACAGATTGCCCAGAAGTGCTGAGGCGTCCCACAGAGGTTCCTTGCAGCACAGGTTGCAGCAACCCCGTGCCTTTGGCATGGGGATGGCAGGCTGGGACCAGCTGAATGCGTGGAAAACTCATCCCCACAGCATCCATCTCTGAGTCAAAGCATGACATTTTCTAATAAAATACAAAGCAGCTGAGGCTGGCTGGCTGCAGAATGATGAACTGCCATGAGCAGATTTCCTGGCAATAGTTGTGGGCGCTGGTGCATGCTTCCCGGCTTTACCTGCCTGCATCCCTCCAGTGCAGGGAAGGAAATTTAAAAATAACAAAGGGAAAAAAAAAAAAAAGGAAAATAGACTGAGACAGACATTTTTCAGCCCTGTGAACACATCTCGGGTCCATCACAGGAAGTGTCTGATGAGACTGTGGATCCCAGAGCTGCAGCGCAATGGCAGCGTTCGCACAAGCACACACTGCATTTGCAAAGTGCTCAGGCAAAGAAACACATGCACAAGCCAAGGTCAGGCAGTCCTCGTAGGTGCAGAAAGGAAAGGGGCCATCCTTGCCAGTAAACACACCAGCAAGCTCTACCAGCTAATGACAAAGGACATGAGTATTTAGATAAAATAAGAAACCACCACCCCTGCTGTAGATGAAAACATCTCAGCCCAGGTAGATGCAGAAAAACAGATCTTGCCAACTAGCCATTCACTAATTATTGACCATCTCCTTCGTATTTTCCTTTTTCCACAATTAATTATTTACCCAGCCATCCCAATTTTAAGTTCCTTTGTGCAGATTCTGCTGGCACAGAGCAGCCTAAGTAGAAAATCTTATGAAAACCAGCTGACACTGATTATTAGAAGTAATTAGGAGAAAATTGCTCAGCATCTTTGTAAAGTTCAAGCCAAGTCCTGCCACTGAATCAAACTGGTCATATGTGCCCTGACGGGACCGAGGAAGGGACAGAATCTGCAGTAGGAAACTGAATGGACAAAAACAATGGGTAAAAACAATGCTTCAGAAAGTGTGTGCTGAAAATGCAGCCTGCCCCTCACTGCATGAAGCTCCTAGCCATTGCCTTGCTGACACATTTTTTGCCAGGGACTTGAAAAGGGGTAAAAAAAATGCATCCAAAAGCTTGGTCTTCTGAACTGCAGGTCTGCAAAAGCCCCTCCCTCCCTCACAGGATTAATTTTGTTGGCTATGGAAGGAGAAGAGTATGTGTTGCAGAGGGATGATGCTGCACGAAAATGAAGGATAATCGCTTTCCTGACACTGGCTCAGGAAAAGGCCAGAAGCAGGTCCCAGCTTCTCAGGCAGTCATTTACACCTGTCCAGCGTGACAAAGCAAAGGGCATGGACAACGCTACCAAATGGCTGGAACAGCAGTTTGCATCAGCTTTGTGTTCATGAACACAGAACCACAGGGAGCTCGCCCTTCTCTGAGCCAGCTGAGGAAAGCAATACACCAAGCCAAGCAAATACTAACCTATGCTTCCCCTGGTGCGACGGGGCTCACTCCCGTGGCTTTGTCGCCCTTCTGGGATGTTCTCCTGCCTTTGGGAAGCCACCTCATGCCAGGCTGACGGGAACACTGGAGCTGTGACGGCTTGGCTACTGCTCAAGCAGGCAGTGAGGTGGCAGCTAACATGGAGATGCCCACAAGCACCATCACTTCACCTTGCTTTCATGCATAGTAATGGAAAGTGCCTTGAGGTCTTTTCTGTTCCTTTCACAGACTCATACAATCAGCTACATTGGAAAAGACCTTCAAGATCATGAAGTCCAAACGTCAGCCTGACCTACTGAGTCCCGTCACTAAACCACATCCCTTAGTGCCTTGTCTCCCTCCTCCTCAAAAACACCTAGCAGAGCACATGGTCCTTCACCATTAAGCCCTGTGCACCCCCGCCCCTCCCACGGTGCACTAATGAATTTATGCTGCTCTTTCCCCAAGGGAATAAATCCCTGCTCTGCAGCCAAATCGCCTAGCCCAAACTCCTCGCCCTGAGCGAGGAGGTTTGTCACGGCACATGTTCCTGTGCGAGGCTCACTGCCATCTAAGGATGCTCATCCACCACTTTGGCTAGTGAGGAGGAGGGCCGGGGGTGGTGCAGAGGTTACTGCCTGCTGCAAAGCAGTCTGCGGCTATGCACTATCAGCAGAAACAGGAGCAGGTTGACGCCAGCGCAAGTGGGGCATGATGATGCGTAGATACACAAACAAAAGGTCAGGGATCTCAGCACCATCCAGCCCTTGGCCACAGAGCTGGCTGCTTCCAGCAGCCCTGTACCTTCTGCCTCGCTGCAGGGGGAGGCTGGCGTGGAGGCAGTGAGCGCAGGTCAGGCCAGGCTCTCAGCCCTTCCTCCCTCGTCCCTCCCTGACTCCTGCCTGGCAGGGGAGGAAGGCTTCTGTGTGAGGCAGGGAGTTACACCCAGCTTTTCTCCTCTCCAGCATGCTGCTTCCAATCATGCCCATGCTGGAGGCCAACCTCATGCTCCCCGCTGAGCACCATGAATCTGCAGGACTGAGGCCAATAGTATTGTGGTTGTTGTAATAATGACACTGTGAAGAACGGAGGGAAAAAAAAAAACCTAAAATGGAATAACAAAGTATGTATGTCTGGTCTGTACACAGCCTATGTCCTCCACTGTCTTGCATCAGTGGTGTCAACAATGTGTTCCTTTTATCCTCCTTGGTCCTTCCCATAATTCTGTCATTGTATCTCAGTCCTGACCCACATCTTTTCCTCTTTCTCTCCCCTTCATTCCTGCGCTCCCAGAGCAGGGAGTGGAAGTTCCCACATGTGCAGTTATTGTACTATGTGGAACTTATAGTGCCTTCCAAACTCCGAGTCTCAACAAGGTCAAGCATATTTTGAGGCACAAATTTATTAGTGCCTTGCAATGTCTCCACTGAGCAGGTCACTCTTATTCTTCCCATTTGACAGAGAAGAGAATATGAGGCAGAGCAAAGCTGAATTTTCTTTTCCCCAAGACCACACAAGAAAGTAAGTGGGGGAACCAGGGTATGCAGATGGATTCTGTGGCTCCTAGTCCTGTGCTTTAGCCACACAGCCAGCCTTTTCCCTTGTCCTGCCCTCTCAGCTTGTCACAACCCAGTGCTGGAGAGCTAAAGATGCCAACTGACATAAACATACCTATGAAATATTCATGCATGAACAATCAAGCTATAGAGACGTACATTTGCTTTGTGCAAGCAACTCTTTTAGCCCAAGTCCACAATGCTGTTCTTCCAATAAACTTATTTTAAATAATAAAAGAAATATTGGTATTGCATACAGGCAGCATTAGGATAACGTCTGGGGGGCAAGACATACTCACGCCTCAGAGAGATGTACTCACCAAGTCTTAAACAACTGCAGTGAATTTCTGCTTGCATCAGTGAATCCAGGCCCTTGTATGCAGGCTCTGATAGTCTGCTGCGTTTCCCTTTTCCTTCCCTCTGCTTTCCAGATATTCAGAGAAATTTTAAAGGGATGCCTCTCAAACTTGCACCAAAGGCAATAAAGATCTTACCGTGTAGTTCAGCGTACAGAAAGTTCATGTTCTTTCTGTCAGCATCTCTGTACCTATGCTGCTTCAGAAGGGTTCACTTGCTCAACACAATGCGACGATTGCAAAGAGCTTGACAGATTTTGGAGTAACATCAATTCCCCTCCCGCATTGTGTGAAGCTGGTGAACAACGCATCTACACAGATCCACTACTGCCCTTTTTGCACCTCGCTATGTTTACTTGTGCACCCACAGCTCTTTCGAAAAGAAACTTGATTCTTACTTTCATGGCTGTGTTAACATGACACCAAGCCCTGCTCCTCCGGCAGTTTGCAGGAGGACGAGGATGTCATACTGACACATCCAGGGCTTGATCTGACAGCAAACAAGGACTGTAAAAAAATGCCTCTGGTTTGAATGGGCTCAGCTGGGAGGAGAAAAGTCTCCTGCTTTGAAGCACATGAACCCTCATGTGTTCAGTGAAGACTTCGGGGGAGGATGGGGTCTGCATGCCATAAGCTGATAGGCACAGAGGATGGCAAAGGTTTTTACGCTTTATACCATCAGAAGACTCTGCCTTGCAATTCCTGCTTTCCCCACAGCCTCTGGACTCTAAGTCAGGTCTAACCTTTCCAAATGTAAGCAGTGCTGGTCTATGCTGTCTCAAATCAGACATTTTGAAACACAGGGCTGACTGCTGTCCTCCATTACCTTCCCTAATCCACCTGCCTGTAGTCCCAGGCATAACAGAGGGGTTTGTCTCTTTTTGTCATGATATGCGTGGTTTTAGGACACACAGTGACAATCAGGACAAAAATACCACTGGGATTTCATTGTATTGTGCCAATGCAATGTAATTTGGCAGCACACAGAGAATGCAGCTGAAAATCAGCAGGGAAGATGGTGATGGGAAACCCCACACTCAGGCTGCAGGAGCCAGCTTCTGAGTGGTCCTGGAAGTCAAACTCATATAAGAGACACATATACATGTGTACATGCACACATACAGACACACAGACTTAGGGAAGTCAGGAGGTGCAGGAAGCATTTGAACACAGCCACCAATGCAGAGAGCAGCAGCTTACCTCCCAGCCCCTCAGAAAGGATGGACACTTGGGTAGGAGCTGCCACAACTCTAGGTAACCATGCCTTCGCTACCCTGAACTGGGGCTTCCTGGCAGAAACGCAGTGCTGGCAGAGCACACAGGGGCACCAGAAAGGCTAAAGAGCTCAAACCAAGTTCTGGAAAAATGTGTCTGAAATCCTTGATTACTGCATGGGTTGCAATTATTTCTCATCTCCAAGGAAAAGGAAACATCTCTTGGGTGCCAAGAGCAAGGGAAAGGGAGAAAAGGAGAATGAAAATCACTACAGGGCAGTCTAGAAGTAAGGCATCCAAAGGGAAGATCACATGGTGAGGCTAAGGAGGTGAAAACCAGAATGGGTGAAATTTGCACCAGCAATTAATAGATTGTTGGGTTCTGCTCTCATACCAGACACCATTTTTGTTGAGAGGAAGAAGCAATGCAGTTTTAATTGCCTGCGCTGTGTTTGGGAGACAGCTGTGCAAGACAAACACATTTCTGTATTTTTTTTTTTATCTTGGGTCACCATATTTTCCCAAAAACATATGCTGAGGCTGTGCATACGGATGCCGTACCCTGTGCCCATGGTGAAGAAAACAATAAGAAAACAAAATCATTCCTTTCATAAATAAAATTAAAAAAAAGAAACAATATTTTTGTTTTCACACTAGCAGCAACCAGCAGGCGAGAATCAAGACGTGCAAAGAGATGCAAGCATGTCCTTTCCAACAGATACCTTCTTCTTTGCCAGCAATAAGTCCTGGTAAGCATTCGAACGGAGGAAGCGTGCATAGCTGTCACTCTTCATCAGCTTGTAAATGTGCTCCTGCGGGACAGGAGGAAATGAGAGACAGAGAATTGTTATCAAACCTCATTTAGACATCACAGGGATTTAAAACACAATGAATTAGAAGGAAGAGAGACTGATCAAAGTTCTAATTAAGTCTGCTATTATTGATTATGTGTGTTGCGGTGGTATACAGGAGGTCCATCCTGGGGCAGGACCCTGCTGTGCTTGGGGCTGCGTAAACACGAAGTATAAAGATGGCCCTCACCCCAAAGGCTGGCACACATTATTCAGTAATCAGTGTTATTCTGTAAAGACTGCAACTCTCAGAAGTCCCCAGATTATAAGCAAGTGCCTAGCCAGGCTGAAACTACTGGGATGTCTCAAGAAGGAAGAAATAAATGTCAGAATTTGTCCCACAGATTAGGTTTCATTTTACTACTCATAGATACTTGCTCTATCACCCGGCACTCCCCTTTTAGTTCATGGAGGAGAACTGGTACTTGGACGCATTTCATCTCCACTTAAGACAGACACTCAAAAAAAGCCAAACTGTTCATGTCCTGAAAAAGCCTCCATCTCTGGCTGACTACACATGGAGTTTATAGGACTAGCTCAGCCATGGATGTCTACATCACATGTACAAAGTTATGTCAGATGAGTCCCTCCCATAGGATCTTTTTTCTCCTAACGAGTCAAACTGCTGTTACCAGTTTATTCTGAGAGTACAGCGCCTACTGTGCGCATCTTCAGCCTTATGAAGGGGTGCTTCACTGCAGCAGAACTTCATGCCTACTCTTTTCCAAGTGCCTTGATTAGTTTTACTTGCCTGCTGAAAAACACTTAATAGTCAGCTCTTGTCCTAATTGTCCCTGGATTTATAAATAGGTATTAGCCCAAATGTCAAGAAAATCAAATCAAAATACTTTGACCAAATAAGGAGTGAGAACACACTAAAGGAACTGAAACAAACAAACAAACAACAACAACACAAAAACAAACAAAAAAACACACTAAAAACAGGCACCTTGGACATTTCTCTTAGACTTTGCCCTCAGAAGCACTTTTATAGAGTTAACGAGTAGTTCTACCTATACTGATTTATACAACGTGAAATATTCTCTCCTGCCCTACAGCCGTTGCAGATGGAACGTTAGAAGAGGCAAAACAGACTCAAGTCACATATCTTATTTCACAGTGTTAATAAGCCAAGCAGAATTCCCTTATCTTCACCATCACGAGCAGTTAGTGACAACCTGTCTGTACACAGAACTGCTTAATTCAGCTTTCTTGCACTATTCAGTGTATAGTCCTAAGAGGGGCATAACTGCACTGGTGTCACTAAGATGCAGAATAAAACGTATCCTTTGAGCTACAATCTGGTGTGGAACAGTTTTTACTGGTTAATTTCCACATTTGCTTTCGGACCTGTCAAACACTGATTCGTGTGGCACTATCTGAAGGATAGCACAAGATTTTGCAATAGGAATGCTAGTATAAAGTCATTTAGCAAACATGACCCCTTCTCTCTTCAGAAAACAGAAGCGAGGGCACAGCTCCATACTTATCACCTATAGCACTGCCATGAGGCTTCACATCCAGCTGTGGGATGCTCCTATTTGTTCAGGACAGAATGAGCCAAGCACGCGCTGAGACAAGGACAGGGAAAATAATGCACGTCATGGATACGGTGATCAACAGGTTTGTATTTCTCTGGTGTGAATAAGGATTTTCAGCATCAGCTCTCTCTCAAACACTTCAACCTCAGCATTCAGTTGATTTAAACCCAAGCACATTGCAACCAGTTCAGCTGTATTGTTACCTCTTAAGGTCTACTGAAGGAGACTCCATGTCCTCCTAATAAGTTCTTCATAATTAACTGGGGGGGAGGGGAACCACCACCTAACTGTGTACCTAAAAGGCTTTTCCTTCCTCCTGCAGGACCATGAGGAGGCTGACAAGTAGCTGGGGCAGCCACCTTGCAGCCCATCAACAGTAAGGACTGGAGGGGTCTCCAGAGCCTCCCTCCTCCTGATGATCCTCCCTCACTGCACCCCATACATGGTGGGAGGGGGTGCTGAGGTGGGGAGGAAGGTGCTGTGGGGCTGAGATGCGGCTGCGGGTGGCAGGGATATTTCGATTGATATTTTGATAGACAGGTGATTAAACTTTTTGACTGCCTTTGGACTCCAAATGGTTTCTTTACCTGTGGTCAGACAACTGGGTCTGCTCTGAAGGGCAGAGATGATATTCTTGGAAAATAACATTCAATTTTCATTTTCGCACAGACAGATCACATTAGCTGCTTGCATGTAAAGAGGAACACAGCAGAGCAGGGACTGCTGGCCATACAACCCACCAGCACACCAGCAACAACTATCATTCTAGCTCACGTCAAGATGACTTCATGTATTTGACCTTAAAACAGTATAAACTCAATATCTGACTGTTGGAAGGGGGAAAGATTACTTTGATCCTGAGATGAAATAAACCACAACCTGACTTCTTAGCAGAGGCCACTCCATGAAGAAGAGGACTATTGCACACCCAGATCCCTACTGCCGCCCTGGGTAGGTAACCAGTACGAAGGATTTTCTCTGCTTTTCACATTCTGGAATCATCGAGCAGCACTGCTACCTTTCAGCTGTTCACCAATGATATAATCAAACAGGGAATAACTATTCCTAGGCTTTGAATGCTAATGAAGAAGGAAGGCTGGGCACAGGGGAAGGGAGGGACACATATAGCCTCAGATGCAAACTTTACCACTTAACTGCAAGAATTCAAAGGGCTTGCTTTGAAGAATCTTTGGACTGGAGGCACAAATGATGCACTAATCATTTATTTTATAGCACTGCGTTTCTGAAACGCCTAGTGGAAATCTGAGCCAGTTGCTCAGGTCAGCAAAGACTGCCTTCCAATTTGCAACAGTACAGGACAGCTTACACTGCTGCAGCCAGGCTCCCCGCTGAGACTGCACCAAGAAGGTTCCTGCTAAAACTGCGGCTGCAGTACGTGTTCAGCTGTTACACAACAAACCTAGCTGCAGGACAGGGAAACGCTAGTGACTGGGACATTTGTTTTGATCTTTAACCTGCTCTACCCTTTGTC
This sequence comes from Chauna torquata, assembly GCA_013399475.1. Lineage (NCBI taxonomy): Eukaryota > Metazoa > Chordata > Aves > Anseriformes > Anhimidae > Chauna > Chauna torquata. The sequence continues at coordinate 78,713 of VXAL01014695.1, forward strand.
ACCTAGCTGTTTGCTGTTATACCTTCTGGAATCTGCAACTTTCTAGGGAGAACTTACAGCTAGGATTTAGCAGCTCCTCATTTCTTAAATACATTGAAAGCTACCAGAGGTCTAGCAACTGAACATAATCTTTTGACGCAGCCTGAGCAACGGGCATATTAGCAGAGGTGTGTGCATGGATTTAGCTGCCCTGTGCAACTTGTGTGAATTGGCTTGTCCCCATGCATCACTGATTTTTAACTCACTTGGGATCATTGCAACCCACTGGTCTCTCACTTCCTAATTTACTGAGCAGCTGCTTTCATTCCTCTTCTTTATCACATTGTGGAGAAGGAGCAAAACTTCACCAAAAGACTGCAGCCAGTGTCTCCATTGGTGCACTTGATACGCATGCATGCTCCATGACATACCTGAGGCTGTTGGCAAGAAATTTAAGCCTTCCCATCCTTATGCTGGGAGAACTCTGCATTTTATAAACTTGCTTATTACAGGGGAATGACCTCATTATATTATCGACTCCCTGAATACACAAAGCAAATTGACTATTTGTGTAATTTTTAACAACACAGCTGCAGCTCTGGACACCACAGTCTGTTGCACTGCAAGCAGTCTGGCCAGAATTATCACTGTGACATTTCTTTGCAACTACCCTGGGAAACTGCTGTGCCACACGTGCACAACAGAAGGAGAAGCATTTCACCTAGGAAGAGTAGCATCTCCCAGCCATTGCTTGGTGCCACTTCCCAGGTAGGGCTCAGAGTCCTAGCTCCCTGCTCTAGCCTTAAGACAGCACTCCTTTAGGGAGTCGCATTGAAATTAAAAAAATTAAATATCTTCTACTGAAAATTGCCCAAGTGACCTATTAAACCATTACACAAAATAGCACCCCACTTTTAAAATCCAACAGAGAATGGAAAAAAATCTGTCTTTCAAGATTTGTCCAGGGATCAACAGGCCCCATGCATCCCTTTGCTCTCCCCTGCAGCCGTGCCAGCTACCTCTGAGCACCACACTGCTGTCCCAGGCCACCACCGTGGCAGCTGCGGGTGCAGACAGCGGCTGACTTGACGTGCGTGAGATGGGTTTTTGAACTGATCGGTCACTTGGCCCCACACATAGCACGCTGGTGAGGAGTGCTGGCTGTATTGATGCTGTCCTGTGAGGAAGGACACATTTGGAAATGTCTGTCTAATGTGGAGGGTGACGCAACGACCTGCTTCATTAATTATGGTGGATTGCTTCTCAAGGAAGCCACCGATTCCCTCACAGGACTCCCACGAGCAGAGCGGCCTTGCTGCTGCCCATCCTCAGGAGTGGTGCTCCCTGGGTCCTGAGCCAAGGTGCCAGGGGCGATGGGGTCTGCGTGCACCTCCTCCTCACAAAAAGGCAGAGCCATCTGCTGTTTCCAGCACCAGAATCACATCTCGTCTGTGGTGGGAAGAAGCAGGTGCAGGGCCTGAGGGCTGTGCAGCTGCACCAAGCCTGCTCTCTGTTCTTAGGCTCGTATAATGGGAGCTACACGTCAGAGAACACAAGCATCCCACTTGCCATCACCACTGCATGATATAAAGGAGGACAAACAGCAAATTTTAAAGGGGAAAAGGTCATTGTTTCTATGAAATAGAAAACAAAGGAACCAAACAGGTAAATCACAGAAAATTTCTTTTCTAGGGTTTTAAGTGGAACCAAGAAGAAATCCCACCTCAGCTCCAGCTGAAGTGCAGGGAAATAAACCCTGATAAGCTCCAGCATCTCTCAGCTTGTTTCCATTCACAAGCCGTATATTTGGAAGGAGATGAAGGACAAGCTCTGTAAATTTTCTCAACAAAAGAGGAATGGGGGGGGAAAAAAAAAAAAGAAGAAAGTTTGCAATCCAGACGGGAATGTGGGAGGTGGCTGAGATAGCAGAAACCGTCTCAAAGCTGCACCTGCTTCAAATCAATGTGCTGCAACGTGATTCCAGGGCGCTCTCCCCCTCCGCAGTCAAAGCACAGTGACCCTGAGGAGGACGGGGTGGCAGCCAAGCCAGCCAAGCAGGACTTTGGGAACATCCAACAAATATGTGGGAAAAACCTGAACGACAAAAAAATATCAACACAAGCCGACTCGCGCAAAGCACCTGGCAGACCTCAGGAAGCCTGTTGTCTGTTATGAACATTTCTTTTTAGCACAATATCTTGGTTCTTTCCTACGAAATGTGCACAGGAGACAAAAGCTGCGTTGGTGGTTAAACATATCCATTTCTAATCTCACCTCTGTCTTACACACTGACATTTTGTGACAGGTCTGAAGCATTCTGGGGGTTGTGAAGGCCAAGCACAATGTTCTCATAACCTTTGAACACCAGCTGGATTCCAGCAAGCCCTTAAATTTTAACTTGCCGATGGAAAGTTTTCCCTGTTTGTGCCTGAACACAGCTGTAAGCTTTAGATAATGAGGGGGAAGAGGGGGAAATGGCCGATTCTTCGCTTGCTTCAAGCCCAGGCTTCCCATTTGGCACACTTTTAGCCCATTCTAGGGGATTTACACTGCAGCTAGACAGCTGTTGAGATTCACTCAAGTCCCAAGACCCCTCTTTGCCCTTCATAAACTGGTCAGGAACTGCCTCGCTGTAGCTATCCCACTCACATCTTTTGGATTGGTTTGGCACATCCCTTCACCCTGCCACCAAGACCTGGCAGTAAATGAGTAAGGGCATTTTTGGAGACCTCTTTGTACTGCAAGCAGGCGAACACAGCAGCTGCCCCTCAAGCCTGCTGCAAGGCAGACTTGCAGCACATCAGACAAATCCATTCAAAGAAAAGCCCCAAAACAATGTAAAGCTGTAGTCTAAACAACTAAACAAACAACAGCAAATCATAACGAACGTTCTACCTGTGTGCTGGGCACTGGGGGAGAATTTTCTGCAGATTCACACATGAGAGAGCAGAGCCTCAGTGAATGCCTTGTGGCCTTTGCTGGAAGGGTGACAACGGATGCCAGCTGAGGACCTGCCTGGGGTTTTTCCAAAGGGATGTGGGAAGGAGAAAGCAGAGAGATGCTGTTCTGAGCACGCAACCTGTGACTGCTGCACCTCTAATTAGGCTTGGCAGCGGCCTAATGTAATGCCTTTCTGCCGGCACCTCTGCCCCGCACGGACACATCTGTGGCAGGTTAAACCCTGTGCCCCAGCACCTGCACACGTGTGCTGCAGACAGCAAAACCTGCCAGCCAGGAGCTGGGCGAGACATACTCTATTCACTGTCATATTTTTCCCAGCCCATCCTTGGGACCCTTGAGCACAGCACCACCAGGATCTTCCAAAAAGTCTATGCAAAAGAAAAGAAAGGAAACCTCCCGCTCTTGAGCGGCTACCTGTACTGTTACCAAACAGCTTTTAGGAGCAATGATGATCGACTGCCATTCAGTCCAACTGATGGTGCTGAAATGTCCTTTGGAGAAAGAGGAAAAAAACACCACATTGGCACTGCAACTCAAAGCAGCTGGTAGCAGACATAGTTGAGATAAAGCATGCAACACACAGCAGAGGCAAAGACCTTCACACTTGCCCTCACTGAACCCAGCAAGAAAACACCAGTGGGGGGAGGAGGTGGGGAAACATGGGGTTTTTACCCCGATTCCCCTTCATATCTCCAAATCCCAAAAGCACCTCTGCACCTGCTTATTGTGGTCCCCACACTTAGCACTTTACTTTTCCCAGCGATGCTGTACTGCCTTTTTTGAGCTGTCTGCCTGCATTAACCAGTGGTACCTAGCAGTACTGCCGCCTAGCATGGCTAGTGGTGAATGAGTGCTCTTGCTGCTGGACTTGCTTGATTCATAGCTTAGAAAAGAAATATTTCAGGTTTGTAAATGACACAAAGGTCTTGGCCTGAGCATGAATTTCTCTGGAAAATTTGAGCAATATCTTTTTGTCCACTCTCAAGTTATTTAAGTGACAAAATAATTTACACCCCCAGTTTTAGCTGGTGCTAAAACACCACACTCAACCAAGTTGTTTTTACTACTACAGAAAAAAAAAGATGAATAATTATACCATAATATAGACTAACCTCCCTGCTAAACTAAAAAGCATAAAACCTCTTTTCAGACCACAAATGAAATTACACCAGGCTGAAGGCACAGTAATGTAAGAAAGAGCTTTAGCAGGAGAAATCACTGTAAGCAATGAGAGCTCATTTTGAGTAATACACAGAAATCCTTTGTTTAGCCCTGTAGATACATAGTTGGAAGCCTAATGTAAATCTCTTGTGTGAAAGTGCATTGATAAAAGTAACACATCAATTTAGCTCCGGCTCCTCTGTAAATGGATGAGACAACTGGTTTGCTTCATACCTTCAGAGGTATAAATGGGACTGCAGAGCTGCTGGGGGGTCGGTGGCAGATGCACTGCAGAAGACTACAGAGGTAAAGCCTTGCCGAGCGCTGCATGGTTTAGGGGTCAGCTTGGTACTGCAAGAGGATTTAGTCCTAAATATAGCAAGGGCTATCTTGGGAGACCAGAATGGGCTGTCGGGAGCCTAACGCCATATGAGCAGCTTTAGGTTTTGAGAACAATGATCGTGGCTAAGAGGCTGATTCTCACAATGTAGGCCAAATCCTGGCTCCTGGCAAAAAGCCCAAGTGAACAGGTTTTGCCTGCAAGGAGGGAACAACCTCACGTAACATTTGGAGGATTGGCATCTCTTTTCCAAACAATACAGTAACTAGGAGATACACCAATGAAAAGGGCTTTTTGTGCTCCTATACATGCTGCGGTACAGCGATGAGATAAAACTACTTTTGGCCAAGACATTTGCAAAGCTGTCTTCAGCTTCCTCCTTCTGATTCTTCTGGGGAAAATCCTGCCAAAAAGCTGAGTTCTGCCCTGGGCAGGAACATGCAGCAGCACAGCCACAGCAGAAACTGGGGCAATTTATGTCCCCTAGGAGACTGTGACAGCAGGATGCAACCTTACAGAAAACAAGCAGCATCCAGCTTCTGAGTAAAGGTGGCAATGCTGAGGTAGGTATGACCAGCACTGCTTGGATACCAACATAGAGAACATCCTAGATACAAAACCAGCCTTCCAAGTCTCATAAACATTTTGGCTGTAGGGTATATACTGCTATATCATCTTGGACAAGCCTTTAAGTGATTGAGCTCAAGCTCTTGGAGTCCACGCTACCAATACATATGAAAATCTTACATTTGTTTGCCAATTAACCCCATCCAGACAGCACAAGACCAACATTCATACCTGCTGTGGTCTGAGAAGGACAGATGTGAAATGCATTGCTGATAAATCTCTGCAGGGATACATATATTTTTTTTTTTAATTAGAAGTACGAACACTTAAGAGTTAACAAGGCTTAGAAAAATTAGAGACTGCAGTGTTCCTGCAGCACTTGGGTTTGGCAGGTGTGGAACTGAGTTATCTGTAAGACTGCTCACCCACTGTCCACAATACCTGGACTTGTGGAGTCCTGGCTTTGCGGGTGGAGAGGGATGCATTTTTGCTCATTTTTACAGGCACTTTTGCTCATGGCTTGGGAGAAGCAGAATAGTGCCGGCTACTTCCTGACTTTCACATGAACAGGAAATACTCTTGCAAGAAACGGTCGTTTCCAGAAGCATGGTGCACAGTACTGGCACAAGGGTCCCAGAGAACCAGAATGTGAGTGCTGAATATGATTTTTAAGCAAGCTAGAGGCTTTCCCATGCCATCCATTTAAAGGGTGTTTTTTGGAGTTAGGAGAGGTCTGGCAAAGGCTGCATGTTAAGACATTTTCTCATAAAACGTAACTACTAAAGCACAAATTAAAATGAAAGGTGAAGGATAAAAGAAGTACTTTCTTGTGTGTGGTGTGTATATACATTTAGGAAAAAGTCTCAGGAAAGTAGTAACACTGAATATCTGCTCCTATATTGACCTCTGCTTTGAGTCTTTTATTTCCTGCTTTGTGCAGCATCAGGCACACCAGCATAACCCTCCGTGATCGCTTTCCTATTTTTGTTCCAGGCACCTAATTGCTCTTTTGGGTGTACTTGTGGGGCTCTTGGTTTTAGATTCAGTTTGGTTGCAGGTTGTTCTGAGATATCCACAAGGGAAGGAACTTGCCTTTTTGTTTGTGCATGTAACAAATGCACAGCAACACTGAGTATCCTGGTGAAGGCTGTGTCTACTGTCCCCATAACCCACATATGGGGAAGGCAACTGGAGAGCACTTCAAGGAAAGATTTTCCCTTCCAGACCCACAGAATCAGAGCCAAAAGAGGAGAAGAGAATAAAGGCCAAGTCCTTGTGTAGTCCCTAATTTCTGCAGGCAAGTTCAGGCTGTTGAAAGCCTTCAGGAGGCCTGGACATCATCTATATATATTTACATATGTGTGTGTGATATGTGTGTGTGCACAAGGGCTTTGCCTTTTAAATACACAGGAAGAGGGCTGGGAATAGTCTATGTACAAGCTGTTACTCAGAGTCCCCTGCGCACTCGCAGCAAGTCCAACTTCACGTGTATTGCGCAGCCAACGCAGCCAGCAGCAGCCCAGGACGTGCTGTCAGCTGGGCCTCAGCCCAAACCACGCACCAAGCCCCAGGGCTCGTGGTCTTAAGATGGCACAGAGGAGGGCAAAGGACAAATTAAGCCAAAGAGCGGTCTGCTCTTGAGAGCAGAGCACTAGTGCATGGTAGCTCAACCCAGTGCAAGACTTGCGTTAAAGTCGTCCATCGTGCAAAGCCATTAGCTCATGGGTGGGCACAGAACAGCCAATACATCCCCACGCCTTGGCTACCGGGCCCTGTCCCTCAGCCAGGACATCTGACCGCAGAGCAGCTTTGTCCACATCCTGCTGCAGCGCTTTCAATTCCCCACAGCACAAGTGCCAGGTCTCTGAGCAGCACTGGCTCAGGTAGACTCGAGCCAGCCTTCAAGTCAGGATGCTTGGGTCTGCTCCACATCCCTTTTCACTGCCCATACTGCCAACCAGAACTGCTCTGTGCTACCTCAGTTTTTCATCCTGAGTTACCTTCCTTTACAGACATGCAGGTAACTAGAGCGCTAGGTGAAACTTCAAGAAAATACCACTAATGTTTCCTCACATTCTTACATGAAAGGTGATACTGATGCACACAATGAATATTTTCGCGTTTTCCTTCCACGCTGCGATTTTGCTCAATATCTACAAAAGGAGTTCCGTATGCTCAGAGAATAGGCACCATGCATACACTGCTCTATATGCTTGCTTTCACATCCTGTGCATGCTTGACAAAATGAAGTCAGTTGAAGAAAGGTCACCCCTTATTTTCCCTTCTTCTTAGAAGATGACATTCCACTTCCAAGAGATCCTTGCTCTCACTTGAAGTTTGTTTTCAAATTCAGCAGGGTCCTGTCATCTTACATCAACACTCACAGCTTCTTGATGGGACCAGAATGAAAACTGAGGACTGACCACTGACAAATCCTGCAGGGGCTCATCAACCTGTTACAGCCCAGAAAAACTGGATCAGCACCTGGGGCAGCTGAGAGCATGACTTGGCCCCAGATCTGGGCCAGGTAGTCATTTCTGGTTTGAGCAGCTCAGAGTTTGGCATTATGGTCTAAATCTGCTCTGGAATTAGCCAAGGATCTGCATAGTACAGTCAAAATCCTTAACTGAGCCTGGATTAGAACTGAATTTCCTAAAATCATCTTCACAGAAAAGACAGCTGATTAGTTCAGGTAAAGGAACGTCAATATAAAACTATTTCATTTATTAAAGAAAAAAATAAACAAAGCAAGCAGATAAATAATTGCAAAGACAACTACGTGGCTTTCCTTATTCTAGTATGCCCAGCTCTGAAGCCTACCAGTAAACGCCCTTACAAGCAAACATCAGTATCGGACAACACAATATCCTTGCGACACTAGCTCACAATGCCAAGGTCTATGGGACTGAGGCAGGGCTTAAAGACTTTCTGAAAGCAGAAAGACATTTCAGGGAGGGGAGGAGATGCTTGAAGGTGTGCAGGAAAAACTGTTAAAAAAACCTAATATGTTGTACAGATAAGCCATAATTGTCATACTCACAGCTCCGGGTTCCCGTGTTAAAGATGAATTAGTTTGGCTGTCAGCAGCTTCATCAGCCAAAAGAGGCCATTTGGATGGACTGGAGCCTATTTACTTTCCAAAGCTGGCTGTGCCTGCCTCATATTGCAGGGCCCCACATGTGTTGTTCAGTGATGCTGATAACTCCCGGGGGAGCTCCGATCCTGCTAAGTAGTTCACTGTGTAATTGAACTGACCTTTCCCGATGGTGCCCCGTGTATTAAAAGCTGCTTCACTCCCTAGTGAAAATGGTTTGATAATCATAATATTTTACTCAGTGGACAGTTGTTTAAGAGCAGAAAATAATCAGCTCAATTACTAGGCTCTCCTCTGGAGGGGCCCAGCACCAAACGACAGAAGGTGCCGCAGGTGAAGGTAGCTGGCAGAACTAGCAGCAGGAGCTGTGCTGCTGGAGGATGAGGGGGTGCAGAGTGGGGTGGCTGGCACAGCTCGAGGGCACATAGGGCTGGCGAGGGCAGCAGGAGTAGGTGGCTCCAGGTGAGCAGAGCAGTGCAGCGCTGCAGAGCACAGCAGCAGCGAGGGACACAAAACAGAGCAAATCTCCTACCGTAAGACTGGGAAATGGCAAAACACATGCTGCTGTAATACAGGAACCCACCTTGGTGCAAGCTCTGTCTGAAATAATAAACTCACACCAAATTCAGGTTTGGATTAGGAACCCTTTGAGGATATTTGGAGCTAAGATTTTCAGTGTCACTTTTTTGAATATAGAGACCGTTTGCCTTCAGAGCTTGAGTGGCCTCGGGATGAAGAGGTTTCACGTGAGAGGCATGTTTGTTGGGAGCCCCCTTTCTCCCTGTTTTCTTCTAGTTGTCTTACCAGGTTTATCTCTACTGCCTTCTGTGTTGGCCTTCATGGTTGTACAGCATCTAGGAGAGCTCTCTGGGGCTGGGAGCCAAGGTTGTGCAAAGCAGCGCATCCTTGTAGACTGTTAAACACCTGATAACAGATGATGCTTTGCTTTTGACTTACAGCTATAAGGCAGTCACTAGCCTGAAGTATACTGTTCTCCCCTTCCCCATGTGTTCATTCTCAGTGCTTTTTGTACATGATTGGCATTCTGTGGGTCTCCCAGGTCAGCATAAGGGCTGTGGTGCAACATTGCTTTGTCCTATTTTTCCACTGCAGGAGCTGCAATTTCCTTTCTCAGGAAAAGCCAACCCTTTTCTTCCCTCTTAGTCTCAGTGTCTCAGAGTTGCAGGCATTCAAAGAATGCACTGTTCAGTAAACTAATTTTTTCCCTTGTCCTTTATTCACAAGGACATTTCAGTTGTTTTCCTCTTATTGCTAAAGCTATGCAGGACAGGACAACACTCATATTTGCCCTCCCACAGTGGGGTGTTTTGACTGGTTGTGTCTGGTTGAATCCCTAGGAATGTGGGACCTGTGTCAGGTCTTGTGGGCTCCTGGTGCCAGCGTGCCCAGATAATGCAGCTGGGCTACTGCCCCCTGCAGACTTGTGAGACAACGGAGTCCTGGAGATGGTGGGGCTGACCCAGGGGGGAAACCAGGAGGGTACCTGAGAGACTCAGGGGGCAACTACGTGGGCTGCCATGAAGAGGAGGTGCAAACAGGAACGGTCCCTCTCCAGGGTGAGGCAGTACCAGCCGACGTTGTGTCAGCTCCCGCTGGGACACTAGGCACGCTCGCAATGTCCAGTTTGTCTCTGCTTTTGTTAGCCTTCTTAGCTATCTGGTCAAGTAGTCAGAATCAGCTTGCTTGGCCTTTGCAGAGCTACCAGAGTCCACTGAGATGCACAAGATGGTGACCTGGGTTCACCTTCCACATTCACCACCCATCCTACCGTGGCAGACTGTCTCTGAGACCTTCAGGCCCAGCTGTGATCGTCTATCTGTGCTTCGTATTTCTGTTTCCATGAACCAAAAGAGACGAGTTGAGGACATCAGTGAGCATAAAAATTCTCTGAAATAAAATTAACCCGAGGAGCTAAAATTGCAGTCTAACTGCAAGAGCTCTGGCGTGATTTCATCAGCTCCCCTTTGAACAGCAATTACATTGTGAACTGATCGGTTCAAGCCTAAAACTTCAGTGTCTTCTTCTGATTAAATACTCATTGCCTAAACATCCATCTTATTCTCAGTACTTCTACTTATCAATTTAATCAATTCCCCCATTATTCACCTATCTTCTTTAGCCTACATTTTGCCATCATCATTTTTTTTCAGGTAATGTAAATTTGCAGTTCTTGTTCACTACAACTGTAAAGGGAAAAAAAAAATCTTACCAGAATGTCTTTATACTCCCGTGTTTCTCAGCTTTAAAAAGAATATTTACGTTGTCTGATATTCACAGGGGATTGCCTTGAGACTTTGAGTACATCCCTTCTACATGGGCCCCAAGGAGCAGAACGGCATTCAGGAAAATACAGTATTTGATGCTGGTTTGAAAAATTCATTGCCTAACCTTGTATAAATGGTCCTCAACATCTCCCCTGAGACAGAAGTATTTTGTTTAGTGGAGTATTTTGAAGAACTGCCTTAGAATGCCAATTTAAAGAAAATATAAGAACAAGGATTCTTTTCATTTGTTGTTTGTTTTACTACATAACTTTTGATAAAAATTATTTTAAGGAGGATATCTTTTAACTGTGTCCCTGGTAATATTTGCCAAATGATCCTTTCTTCCTCTTTCTTTTTCTTTTTTTTTTAGCCTTCATAAAATGACATTTTCACTTTTTCAGAAGGTTATGTAGTTTTATCCTGGCTTGTAGCAGTTTTTCACAGATTATCTGTTTTCCTAAAGGCATTGTCTGTGTACAGTTTATCTGTAAAATTTCCCTGATAAATCTGGGGCCCTTAGGAGGGAAGGATTAAGCTCACTGCATTGCTTACTATCCTATCATTATTCTAAGGTATTGCCTGGTAGACAACTTTCTAGCTGTGTTGGAGTGAGATGCTGCATTTGGGGTTTGGCTGGGGAGATAATTAGCTATAAATGAATAAATTATAGAACAAGTGTATTAATCAGGATTTTGATATGAAACCAACCTTTCTGTAAATATGACAGACTGTAGTGACAGGGAATATGGAGAGCCCAGCTGAACTTTATATCATTCTTTCATCTTTGCTTTCTTTGAGACATGGCCCCAGCTCACTGCGCCTTGCAGACTTGTAAATTTTTGAACATTTGTTCCCAGAGGAGCATTAGCCTCTTGTAACTGATAGATTCAAAGAAAATATCATTTGCCCAGCTTGAATAGATATCCTCAAAGTCACTTCCAACTGTGCCTCTCCTTTTTCTTACAAGTGAGCAGTGACAATGTGATACTGGAATATCACGGTAAAACCGAGAGTTTTATTAGCAGTAGTTCCATAAAATCAAAAACAAACCTGTGCATCTTCATATGTGTATCTCCCTGGGTCTTTGACATTTTGGCTTGTTTTCTCATAGCTGTGGGAATCCAGGTTGATAGCACTCTGGGCCCCAGGAGCTAGAAACTCTTGCCAGATTTCCTCCACTCTGGTGGTCACGTCCTGTAGAGGTTGTTTTTTAAGATCTTGGACAGCCAACCAAAACCTGTAATGGGCAAAAATTAAAAAGGGAGAGAAGAGAAAGAGATATAGATAAGACTTCGTGGATAAGCCAGGGTAGAGTCCCAAGTGACAGACAGAGAGCCTAACTCTGCATCTTGCTAAATTCACAGAAGACTCTCCATTTAGCATGACTTCAGGGGAAGGTGTGATATACTTTATACCAAACCATTATAATGTGGCTAAGATCAGAAAAGCGACTTTAAGAAGCGATACATTCTTATTCAAACCATCCCTGCAGAAGTGTGACATTAGGCACGCAAGCAGGAAACCTCTGGAGCTGATGCAGCAGGAGTAGGTTCTGCCTCCCACCACCCCGCTGCAATCTGCTGGTAATTTCTGCCCGCAGAATCTGTCGTCTGGAAGGGATGGAAAACGCAGAACAAACTTAATATTCACATTATTTCCAGGGTGAAGTTGTAGCACTAGCACTTAGAGAAATCTTTTTCTTTTTCCTTTTTTTTTTTTTTTTTTTTGAGACTCATGAACTGACCAGACCAGAAGAGAGGAATATAGAACCTGGTTATGCCCATGCCATTGTGCGCTGTAGGGAGAGTCAAGGTCACTACTTGGTCATGGCATCGGAAAGAGATGCACAACCTTGAAAACCCCATGTCCCCCACTTGTCATTATAGAAGACTACTAAATAAATCAGTTGAGCTTTTACTTGAAAGCCTAATTTCCTATCCCAAATTATTCAGTGGTGCCAGCCTGCTAGCACTAAGGTGAATGCTCCCCCACACCAGGCAGAGGACAAGACAGCCTCTTCTAAAGCAAAACCCTGCTGGCAGCGATGGCGGACGGAGAAGCCAGCAGCCTGGTGACTCCTGTGACGCTTCAGCCCCCTGACCGATTGCCGGCAGGGCTTCCTGGCACTGTATGTAACTGCCACAGAAACACAGGGCTATCATAATCAAAGGAGGCTGCCAATCCATTTAGCCTCATCCCATACCTGCAATATAAGGAAAGTGCTGGGGGAAGACATGCATAATGCATGTGAGGTCAGGCTGAGTCCTCCTGGCCCATCCCCTGCTTCTGCCCTGTCGGGCAGCTGTGTGGTGAGGGGCAAGGATGCTGTCAGTACCCGTGCCTCTGCTGCTGCTAGACCAGCCCCGTCCTGTGCACTCCCCTGTCACTGCCTCTCTGTCACTGAGGTAAGGTACTTAATCCAACTCTGATGCATGTGATGTCCTGTCTTCTTTTACCTTACTATTTGAACAAGATGACACCCCCAGCTGTTATGTGCACACCGAGAGCGAAGAGTGGCACTCACACTGAAACAATCTGATGCCAATATGTGGCTGTTTACATTAAAAATATTTTACTATTCAATTTCAGATGTGATGGTAACATGCAAATGCAGAAAAGGCATGAAGAAGAAAGGTACTAATCAACCCAGAGTAGCTGGGACACTTAAGACAAACACTTGGCTAGATAGAAAATTTTCTGCTGGCTTATCTTCTGCCCCAGGAGCCTGGGAAGCAGGCGGGCTGGGAAAGCATGCTTGCAAAAGAAGCGGGCACGCCACAAAGTGACAGCTTGCCAGCACAGGAGCACCATCCATTTTAATAACCATTTGGCTCAATCTGAAAGCCACCCAACCAAACCAACCTGACGTTAACAAGAACAAGCTCTTCCTACTGCAAGCAACTGTGAATTCATGCCCAAGGCTGGACGGCCTCTTCAAGGCAAAGGGGAGTTTTATCTTGGTAAAAATTTCAAAGCTATTCACTAGAGCTAGTATCTGAAAATCAAGGAACATCAAAGAGGGGTACCCAGTCCCACAGCCGCGACTGCCAGGGAAACTCTCTGCCACGAGAAGCCACCCCAAACCTCATGCATAAGATGGGTTTCCTATGGAATTTCTAGAGCATTTACAAGCAGTTACGTCTGCCCGGGAAGGATGCAAACACACAACAGTTGCGCTGGAATCTGTGCTCAAAGTGCAAATGCACTCCCCAAGTCAATCCTGCAGATTTTGGAGCACAAGCCCAGCTGCACGCTTATGAGCGGTCAGTAGGAGATCCCGCGCTGCCTCCCCCCCTCCCCTTTGAGGTGCTGGGGCTGATCTGCGGTGGTCACCTCGTGCAGGGGAGGAGGGAGATGCCCACACGCGTCCTCCCCACAGGTGCCCTCAGGAGAGCAGGACCAGAACAGAGCTGTGGGTACCGAGGGGAAGGCACCATTGGTCACAGGTTCTCTGCCTTCTACAGAACAGCATGTTAGATCTGGAGAAGGCCGATAACACGGTGTCCCAAATTACTGTCAGAGGCATAAAGCATTCTAGCCTCATCCAGCATGTAAGTAAGCTGCTGTCACTTGCAGGAGATATCCTGTAATGGTGCTTTATCCCATGCAGCCTCCTCAAGGCACAAAGAGCTCCTGGACCTCCAGGCGCCTGCTCTGCCTCTCCGCGGGGTGCTGCAGGGATGCTCCATCGCTAGGGGCAGTTTGCAGATGCCCCTTGGCAAAAAGACTGCTGGGGAAGCACTGGGGCCGCTCCTGAGGTACAGTGTAAAAAGTGAATTTTAAAACCTCATCAGACACGAAACGTGGATGACTCTGGAGACTGAGGAGACTGTCCGCATTAGGACAGTGTTGCAACCCCATCCTGGGTCAGGACGTGAAACCCCTGGCTTGACAGTGAAGTCACTGAGTGACTGTCAGAGTTTGAAACATGATCACGCTACCCTCTTCTTGCCTCAGTAGCCTGTTTTGCATCTCCCACCATTCACATCCTTGTTCTCACTTCCTTTCAACAAGAGAAAAAGCACCATTTTAACAGCGCAGTTGGGAAAGGAAATGAAGGTAGGTAACAAGTACAAATCAACACGAGGTTCAGACAGGGGAAGTGTTTACACCCTTGTATAGCTTAATGGCCAGATCCTCGGTACGGTGAGTGTGGGGTGGCTGAGACCCGCAGAAACCTGTCCTCAGTGTTGGGGCTAGCTGGCTGCAGTGAGGCCGTGTGCTGGGGCAACCAGAGCCCTGGTCCTTCACCGCTGCAGCACTTCTGAGGAGACCGCAGTGCCGGGGCAAACGAGAGCAAGCTTCCCCAAGCCAGCTGCCTCCCTTTGGCTGTCCTTCCTCCTCCTCCCCCCTCCAGGCTGTGCACCCCACTTCCAAACTGCAAGCTCCTCTTACTGCCACCTTCCACCTTTTAGTTTTCTGGGACAGGATACAGCTCTCTGAACTTTGGGGCAGCACACGGCGTGCTTCAGGATGCCCGCCGACAAGTGAACAAAGCCACGCAGCGCACCAGAAGCAGCGCTGCTCACGAGCGACAGCCGGCGCGGAGAGATGCAGCCACCTCAGTCCCGTCTCCCCAAGAGTATGTGCGATGTCTCAGCAAAAGCAGCGGGAAAGCTGCTCGAGCCGTGGATGCTTCCCCTCGGCTGTGGAGCGCCCGTGCCGCCTGGCGGCCGGCGGGGACCGAGCCTCTGCTCCTGGGGCACCGGCACTGCTGCCAGCGGGGGCCGCTGGGGTGGGCACCGGGGGCAGCTGCAGGCAGCCAGCACATCCCGCCTGAACGCGCCCCACAGCGAGCGCTCGGGGCTGGCTTTCAGAGCGGTTACAAACTTCCTGCATAAATGTTTTTAGTTTTAGGGGCTTGGGTATTTTTTTTGCTTAATAGGTCTGCTTTCCCCGATGCCTGAAAATTTCATTTCCTGATGAAAATTAAAGAAAAAAAATCTGGCAACAAGTTTCAGCCATTAGGTGTCACATAAGATATAAACACTTTCTGCAGATAAAATTCTTTTCCAGATAACTCTATTTGCAACATATGTTCACAATAACACACAAAATGCCTGCACTGCTATATTGCAAGCTTCACAGTACATTCCTATAAAGTATCATGTGTTCTCTATTTAGGCCTATAAACAGGTGTGCAGTCTCCTTTCCCTTTGGGTAAAATTAGCATGTCCCGTATTCCCACCTAGCTTTCTCTTTCCAGCTGACGCTCTTTGAAGCTGGGAAAAAAAATCAATCCACCAGTTAGATGAACATCTCAGCTATCTCAAGATGTCTCATGAGATATCCAAGTCATAAAAAATGTATAGAACTCTGTTGGCTTTTGGCTTTTTTTTTTTTAATTGAAGCTTGGCATTTTCTTTGCTGTATTTTGGGTACTTCAAAAATCAACAGAGGCAAAACAAATTGTAGATGAAAGATAGCAACAGAGATGGAAAAGAGAAGAGCACAAAAAAGAGTTAAAATAAAAACAGAGAAATATCCAACTGCCTGGCTTTCCTGCTCTCACATAAATAATGGACAGCCAGTAAATAAATAAGTTACAGGGCTTGGTCAAGCCCAGGAGACTGGTGGACATGATCCTGCAAGTTTATTAGAACACAGAAACAGCTGGAAGGAGACCTGGGAGGTCACTGAGTCTAGTCTGCTGCTATCTCAGGCAGTGCCTCTCTCGAGACCCCCACCAGGGCCAATTTTTCTCAGCTAGGAAGATATGGAAATACCCTACTACAATCAAGCCTGTGATTTTGGACTTGCACCACTGGGAAAAAAAGTAGAATTTGGTCCCTTTGATACACCACTGCATTATATTCAAGACACTCTCAATTGCATGCTTTATGAAAGCTCTTTTCTAGCATTACCAGGAATTTCTAGGTTTTCCAGCAATCGCTTTCACAGGTCTGCCTTGAGGACAGCACAGTGGCCTACAGGACTGCCACCAACGTTAATGAAGATCCTCCTGACGTTCCCAAGATAGAATACGTCCCCACTGTGACAATTCCCATGTCTCTGGATAGTTACTGAGAGGAGCGTCCTTAAAACACACATGCAAAAGTAATTCTTCTAGCAAAAGGCTACATGTTGTGCCTTCAGAAAGTTCTTTACAGCTTCCCAGAGTTCGGGTGGGATGCACCTAACGTAACTATAGATGTCTACCACGCAGACACTGTGATTTGAATCAGTCTCAGTCTCACAGACGGTGGAGAAAGATGGGTGCTTTACAGCGTAATTTAGCTGCTCTTAGCTTCGTTTCCACTTAAAGCTGCAACAAATCCTTCCCTGGTGATTCACTGACTCCTCTTCAGCTTCCCCTCTCTCAGTCTAAAGGAAGGCTTGGTACTGGATGATATAGAAGTAGGCACGTGCTTACAGGCTGACTACTTAGGTGAGACAGATCCCAAAGTTATGGTTGGGCGTAACTCAAACCTTGCTTGCATGTTTAAGCATCCTGCGTTTGCTTTCCTTTCTACCATACACTCTTAATAGGAATTCAGGAGCTTTCTCTGCCACACCTGAACCTTAGGGAACCACCTTTTGCTTCTCAATACTGCTAACAATCCATCTCATTCCAGTTTACTTTATGAATACTTCTGCCTTTATGACCTGTTAATTATTACTTACTGCCCTAAGCAGATTTGCTAATACTGATCCAGTATTAGGTCTTAAAGATACCACATTAGCCAATACCATGATAATCATACCATAAGAATGACAGTAATGGTACCATATTAACTAAGAATGATACCAGAATCTTCCAAAAAGGATGTGGGATTTAACCTCTCTATCACAGCCCGCTAATTTGCAGTCTTCCATCACTGCAAGGTTTCTCATAACCGAAAAGAATGCACATCTGCAGGAGGAGCAGCTCTGATTGACCACAAACGTAAATGCTTGCTTCGTAATAATGAAAATTTCTTGATTTGTTTGAGTAGGATGAGCCTGGGGGACACCCGCCAGTGGTAAAACCTGCTGGATTTCATTAGTGCAACCCCAGATATATTTCAGAAAACCCATTTGAGGAGTATTTCAATATAATATATTAATTTTGCACTTCATTACTACGATTTAATTGCAAATGAGCATCACTGTACATAAGTGCAGTCAGTAAGCATATACAAATTCAGTACCTGTTCTGCAACACAATGCCAAGTTCATTTATGTAATTTAGTAACACTCCCTTGTTTATCTTAAAAGTAACTTTCAGGTTTTTAAAAATGACAAACATAAAAGTGCATTGATTTTTCACTGTTTTGCTACTGGTAAGCTTTCTGTATTTCTCCCTGGGCAATCAAATACGATAAATATGACAGTCGGTTCCAATGTCATTTAAAGTCACTTTCTGGGGAATTTCACTTTCAGATCTCACAGGCTAGCAGACTGCAATAAAGTGGCAATTGTTTGTATGCTTTACTAACATATATGATTGTTGAAGTGAAAAAAATTTAACAAAAACTGAAAGCTTGTGCGCTCAAGTTCTTAGCTGGTGTAAACCGAGAACAGCATCAAACCTTCTCATTACCAGCAAAGGCACAAAATCTGACCGACTGCATGTTTGGCTGATAGCAGATTTCCTTACCGCTGGAGCGTGAAACAGGGAGTGCTCTGGTTGCATCCGCCAACGACCACTGGGCCTACTGGAATGGGACTGGTCCCTGTGCCCATCCACGTGCTGAGATGGCACCAGAGCACCACAACATAGCCTCAGTGGCAGAATTCAGACTGTGTCAAGAAGTGTTTTTTACTGGACACTGCAATATCTAGGGCAGTCAAATGACATTACTACCAGACCCTTCTCTGTCTCCCAGACTAACAAGGTGCAGGTGAAGACCATTGCAAATATCTATGAAGTGCCTCTGGCCTGCTGTACCTCAGTTAAGGAGAAAGGGTAGGGACCACACATGCGAGAGTACAAAACACACTGACACCATACCACCAACTCAAACCCACATCTTCAGCGCAGGTCAGTGGCTGCAGCCTGCCCTGTTGCCAACCACAAGCCAGGTGGTTGTACCTAGGCAGGGCTGTGGGTTTAGCTCAGGGTCTATGGCAGGTATCTAGCTGGACCTCTCTTTTTCTGTCAACTGAGTGCCAGTACAGTAACAGCTTTTGGCCACACAAACATCATACCATGTTTCCCTCACACAACCCCTGCCACAAATACACACACAAATTCCACATATTGTTAGGGGGCTTGCTAGCAATGTGCCATGTTTCATCACAAAATTACAACTTTGCAAGCCTTTGCATGCGATACTTGACAACACTGGCTCCGCTAAACGCTGTTCCTGGGATTACTTACATTGTTCTAATATAGGCATCTGTAGCAGTGCTACGGGCCAAACCCTGCCATTCTCAACTTCATTCAAATTGGTGTTTTTAGCAGTTCGCCACAGATCAAGTGCTGCATTTCACCCACACAAGACAGTAAGATTAGCCCCGTTTATTTAGTTCAAGTCAGAAAAGGTTTCACCTGAGGTTTTCTGAGCTGAATTCTGATTCCAAGAAACGAAGGAACTGGTCTCGTCCCACCGGGTCCTTCAGCACCTCATCCATGGAGAAACCCCATCTTTTCACACGCTGCTGACTAGGTTCTTTGCTGTTTGGATAGAGAGGGGAAAAACAGATGGAATGTGCATTTCTGCCTGCTGTCTGAGCAGCTGCTGCTGTTTCTGCTAAGCAGCAAAGGGAGGAAGACTATCAGATGAGGAGATGGTGGCTGTTTCCTCAAGATTTTGCAGAAATACAAGTTAGCAATACAGTTAGAAATAGAAAAAGAAGCTATAAAGACCAAGATCATGGTTAATATAATTGTATTATTTGGGTGCTGCTTATGCGACAAAATGAGAGAGATGGTGAATGATATTATTTTCAGTAACATTTCCTGTACATTTCACGTAAAGAATCATTTCTTATATGTCAAGGCAGAAATTTGCCAGCAGTGTTCTCTGGGCCATTGCCGAGCTCCGGAGCATCTCCTTGTGTCCCACACAGCACTGGCTGGTCACTTGGATGGCTTCAGATTTTCAGTTGCACATTTGCATTAAAAAAGCAGTTTCACTAAGAAGCAGAGAGGACAAGAGTTCTAAAAATGATCACTGGATTGTGGTCTTTTATTTTTCAGTGCCTCTGATTTTTGGATGCCTAAGTCTCCAAGACTAAAAAGCACCCCCTCCATGATAATCAGACACTATTTTGTGTCTCAGCTGGGACACTGAGATGCAGAGGCACCCAAAATGACTCACAACCTTTCCTGCTACATTATTTCTTAATACAGCCCCACTTACATAAGCTGTTGTTTGAATTGCCAGACATGTTGCAGAGATGCCTATGGGGAGAGGCAGTGCCTGGGAATCACAACGAGGATCCTATGAGACAGTCCTCATCAGAGTGTAATCTGGACTCACAAAGTGTTTGAAAGCTTCTGCTGTGATGGCGTCATACTACGAGACAACCATTAAAATACAGCTCAGCTGCTCACATTTGTGACAGTGGAGCCATTGCAAACAGTACGTATCTATTAAACTGCATGTCTCGTCATGTCCACAGTGATTCCTAATCCTGGGGCCTTAAGGGACGGTGGCGATCTGTGCTGAAGACAAATAAGCCACAGGGGTAAATAAAATGCCCACTTTGATTTCCTCTTGGTATAAAGACTAAGCAACATTGATGGGCATGTCCTCACTTAAGGCACAGAGTGCTGGCTCCTCCTCTGCTCAGCGAGCCAGCCTGGACACAGGGACACGAGAGCCGTGCTGGTGCAGAGCTACACACCAGCCAGGTTCAGGGAATCTCCTGCCAAATCCAGAGATCAGCAGCTGCTCTACTTGCCGCTGCACAAACTGAAAAGGCCAAAGTGCTGTCTAAAACTGAAGGCTTTCCGGAATTTCCCCAGTGCCATGAAGGATGAGATGCAGTGGCACAGTGCTGTCCCTGCCATCAGAACAGAGAGGGGCTTTGCTTTCCTGAACGAGGGCTCTACTCTCCTAACAGAGGAAACAGCCTTGCAGCCAGCACAAGGGCTACCACAGCTCTTGAGAATCATTTAATTATTCATACAAGTTGCAACTAGATGCAGACGCAGGGAGGTCTCTTAAAATAAAGAACAAAATGGAAATATAGAGATGTTTGTTCTCCCATCTCTCAACAATATGACTTTCTCTTTTCATCAGCAGGAGAATCATCCTCCTTAATGCTGAAATCCTAGCAGAAGCCAAGCATCTACTTTAAATTCCTACAAAAGCCATGACATCAGGTTAATCGTATTCCTCAGAGACACATACATATTTTCTGGGATTTCCAGCTAGCTCAATAGACCCAGAAATAACAGCTGCCTGGATTACCTTGTGGGTGGGGGTCCTCCAGAAAAGTATTTTGCACAAGTTGTATCTGTTTCTAACCCTGCTAGGGAGGATGGAGAAAGTGAGAGAAACTGACTGAAAAGGAAATCCTAAATATTGAATTTATGTGAAAAGGGGCATAGATTAGGGAACTAATTACCAACTTCTGTGACCTCCAGAGAAGCAGGTGACAACACCTTTCACATCCCAGATCACACAGGTTTTACACACAGAAATAACTTGCCCTTTTCCTGGCACATTGATTCACTACAAATTGGTTCTCCTAGGCTGGCAGCATCTTAAAATTTACATTATTATTCAAGTACAGGTAGGATTAGTTTTGGCATTCTCTTCTCAAAGATTTGCTAAAGTGAACTCCCACTTCAACAATGGCAGCTCAACAGCAGGAGAAGGTGCTAAGCACTTGCAGTAATCAGCCAAAAGATGCGTGTGAGTGAGCAGCGAAGGTGATAGGTGGTGTGGTGAATCACAGCATCTTGCTACAAACCCAGAGCTCTCTTGCTCTGGACTTATGCTAAAGGCCAAAGAAGACACAAGCAAACATTGTCTGAAAAATCAAAGCAAACCAGGTGGTGCTTTTCAGGTATACCATTCTCTTGTGTGCCACCAGACACAGAAAGAGGTAGACCTTACCCATGCTAACCCAGTAGATTAGCTAGGCTTTGACAAACCCTAGATTTCATTCAAGCCTGCAGTTATATAGCTGCTAGGTATACAGGCAGGCAGGACAATTCCAGCCCTGCTACAAGGGCTGCATATAGCTTGTGATGGCAAGAGACAAAGATGTTGGCCAGGCTTCTCTTGCAACAGCATTACATGGGCAAAAGGTGATCTAAATGGCAGCACTACGCACTTCCTATCCCAACAGGGCTGTGGGAAAAGCATACAAATGAAATTGCAAGACAACTCTAACATTACTTAAACCTGCCAATTCTTACCTCATTTCAATGTCCCACAAAGCTGCATCATCACTTATCCAGGGATTGGAAGGCTCAGCAGGAGTTATAAAGGGGTCATATTCCACATACTGCTCTGTGTAGGCTATTAAACTGACAGATATTAAAAAAAAAGTCAGTGCCTGAATGTTCAGTCACATATCAGAGCTACAGCTTTTTTGTTTGTTTTGTGCTTTTTTTTTTTTCCCTTGTTTGGATCAGTCAGTTTCTCAGAACCCACAGGAGTCCCTTTTCCCAGGGAGGGTACACGCAAGGACTTCCCTGCAAACACCCACCAATTCACTACAGCGTTTTCCTCAAGCTTAGCTCTGTCAAGATACCTACAAAAAGCCTGATGTGGCAGTAACTGAACTGATATGGCAGGACTTCCCACAGAGAGCAACGTGACTATGAAGCACGTGTCCTCCTCTTCATTTGTTGCATGCTGCTATCGCCTCTTGCCCTTTTGTTTTTTGCAAAGACTTTTGCACTCACCTAACTTTACGCATTGTGAATAACTCATCAAAACAGTGTCATGCACTGTAGCTAAGAATACACTTAAATCTTTGGAGGATCACAGTCCTGAGTGTCAGATCTTCAGCCTATAGGTCACTGTTACCTTAGTATACCCCTTAGCACAACAGCACTATTGCAATATAGTTCAATGGTAGTTTGTAGTAACTAATGTAAAATGTAGTAAGTTATACAGATATTGGAAAAACACCTAGCATTTATACAGGTTTGCTTCATGCCTAGTCAGATATGACATAGAGCCTTTCATCTTAAGAGCTTCCTGGGAAAAGGGCCGTGTCTGCTTGCACAGACAACTCAGGCATTCCACTGGGGTTGGGGCTAGGGGGCAATTTTACAAAAGGTAGACTGCATACGTGAAAAAATCAAAAGAAATTTGTCCTGGTCTATACTTGAAATATTCCAAGGCACGTTTTCATTTTTCTGTCTCAGTCTGCCAGCTAATTAAATAAGTTAACTAAGTCTCACTATACTGAACAACTAACCTACTTTCACTGTGACTGTCCATGCTAAACTTTATCTCTGGTCTTCCACACCTCAGAAAGGCAGGAGAACGAAAAGACCCTGTGAAACAAAGGGTCACAAAAGGCAGAAAGTTTCCCTGATCTGCTCTGCAGTAATTACTTCTTTTTGTTTGTCCTAGCTCTTATCAAGAGGCATTAAAATCATACACTTTTGTAACCACAGCAGGTTCCCATTGCCCCTCAGGGCACTCAGGGCTGTCTCATCTCATTTCATTAATTACATTTCATGACTGCTGTGGGTCAAGGGTTGGAGGAAGGAGCAGCGTCCAATTTCAGACAGCAGCAATCCCCAAGACATGAATGAGAGAGAGGGTTGTTTAAAAAGGAAAAAAAAAAAAAAAACCAACAAAAAGGATCAATCAGGAGATATCTGCTGTGAAACTTGAATCACTCCTAATAAAATAATAAGAAGGCATCAGAGGTGCTAGCAAAAGTACTAGTAAAAATAAAAGGGAAAAAAAATAAAATGAAACAAGGGAGGATTTGCTAAGTACTTTTTGCTGACTCAGTATAGTGACAGCAGCTGAATCATTGTCTCGTTGTCTAAACGAGGCTACGGTGGGAATCCTAAGGGAAAGCATTTCTGCCAAAACGCAAACCTGGCCTTTTGGCCTTTCAGGCGATGCAATGTAATTCTCGCAGAAAACGTGGTGGTTAAGAGTTCACTGAAGGGTGCGGAGCTTGCACTGAGGACTGTCTCGCAATCAGGGGGCCCTGCTGAGCCTTCACAATAACTTTGGGAAGCTGGGAGGATAACACAGATTTGTGACTGATTTACAGCTAGGGGGCTGAGATTACTTCCGGTAGGAAGATGCTCAGGTTTTCCCCAGCCATTTCTGTATTGCCACATGCATCAGGATTGCATCAACACTGCCTGATGCAGTCAGGGAAAACGGTAGAATTTATTCAAAGTTTTGCTCAAGAGTTGTCAAATCTCACTGCCAAATCCTAAAACTGACAGCATCCAGGTCCCAAGTGGGGAGAAAGGATGTGGAAGAAAGAGAGAGAAAACTGTTTCCCAGGTGCCTGGAGCAGCTGAGGGATGCCTCAGTCCCAAAAGTGGGGTCCAGCCTGAAAAGCGCCTCGCTAGTAACAGCACCTCCTCACTCAACGGATCTACTCCTGGAGCGTGCATTCAGCGTTTTACACACAGCTTTCAGGCTACACAGGTTTCATTTCAGGCAACAGGTCAACTTAGGCCATCTAAAATTCATTCCCTCCCACCCATTCCCACCGCTGCTGAGCCTCTTGACTCATCAGACCCTTCCCTTCCCTCCAGCTCCTTGACCATCCACTTCCAGGCTGCCTTCCCTGCCACTCCCCACACCAAGCCCTGCAACATTGCAGCCTGGCACCCTCCAGCAGCGCTGCCACCCACAGCCATTGCGTAAGAGCCCAACATTTGACAGCATTACATTTATAATATCAGTATAACAACAGATGTGTTACGTGGACGGGACCCGACGTTCACAAGCGAATGAGTTTTATTGAGCCCATCTTATTGAAGAAATACCCAACTAGAAAAAATTCAAGCAAAACCACAACGGCTAGTCTGAAAATTACCAGCCTGGAAATTATTAGTCTCAGTACATTAAGGTCACTTTAAGTAAATTCAGTACAAAATGACATTTTTTGTTAAAGCACAAATTTATCAGAACAGAACCAGAAAGCCGAACACATAAATATGAATGTGCTAATTTAAATAGTACAAAGTAGTGTATGCAGTTCAGGAAGCCTCTGAATATTTCCTTTTTAACTGGATAAATTTTCTTTTAAATTGATAAACTTTATGAGCCACTAGGAACTTACTGTTGATCTCTTGCCACTTAATTTACCTAGTTTAGTGTACACACAGTAATTACAGGAGCAGGCACTGCAAAGCACAGAATTTCATAGGGTAATCTTTTTAATTTGTTTAAATAAAATTTCCTCTGTTATTTTTCCACAAGAAATCAGCCCTTATCATACCCATCATGTTCAAGACAGTCTTGCTTTACAAGTGATGTTACTGAAAAGCGTGCTGATCCCTACATTTCTCTTGATGATTCCACTGCAAGTGTGCATAACTTACAAGTATCTGAGCAAAGGAGCTGTCATTCACAGGAAGCTGAATTTGAGCTTGTTCTTCACTTGTTCATACTTTCCTACCAGGACTAAATTTTCTGCAAGTCAAATTGTGCCTTGATTCGCCTCTGTGAGAAATCCACTTCTTAAAAACACTGCCTTGAGTAGTCCAGATACAAACCTAGTACTTTCCATTGGGTTTCACATGCATAAGTGGAAGCAGAAACTGGCCCTACAACCCCAGCATGAATGCACCCCAGTATGAATACAAACACCACATGCAACAAGATGTAAACACAGTGCCAGCCTAACAGGATATGAGCACTCAGAGTTCACCCACAAAGGAAAAACGGATGTTTTTAAACTGAAAGAGCAATGATTTTTCTGTAAATAAATTCTGGGCTTGTGAAGGGGTGGGAAACAAAAGGTCTGCAATGGTTCTTTCTTTTGTGAGTCGCATTTCTTTTGCTTTTACAGTACAATGACATCCTCATTTTTCACCCATTTTTTCTCAGTGCAAGAAGGGCGAGTGCCTAGTATCAGCAGTCAGCAGACAGGAAACATGGCTGGGCAAGAAGGGAGAAGGAGTTGCTGCACGGAAATGAGACCAGCCTTTGTGCATTCCTGCCCACTTGCTGCTTCTGGAAATGACAGTTTTGAGATGAGGAAGTAACGGGAAATCATGTAAATGGGGACACTCACCTTTCTGCTACTTTGGACATCTTTAAACAATGCCTGTCTATCTGCAGGTTCAGAAAAGTTATCTGAAGAGAGAAATGACAAGGACATGAACAATCCAGGAGCTCCACAGCATGCATTGATCATATCCCAACACACTATTGATTTCTCATTCCAAACAGCTTAAAAGTAACTCGGAAAGAAATGGGACCCTTCCCTGGGTAGTAGAAGAAGCTTATTAGCTGCTTCCATCAGGAGGCTCCATTTCACGTGGCAAAGCCCCAGGGGGAGCTTCAGAAGAAATAAGCAAAAGTAGGAAAGGCATGTATTTGGGATTGAGGTTCCTAGACGACAGGGTGCAATGTGATCCTGATTTTATACCACACGCTTCCATTTCTCTAACCAAGAAAATAATGGTTTTACAGTACATTTGTACTGTGCTCTAAACTAGTTCTTCACAGTACTCTGCAGCCTATATTGCCTATGACGGAAAAAGCTCAAGAAATGTAGCATTCAGACTTACTTCAGAAGATCACCCTAAAACTGGCAGCCTAAGAAACATGTCTAATGCTGCCTTTACTAAAATGCTGACCCAGTGATTCCTGCCCACACTTCAGTGAGTGCTGCTTGTCGCAGGAAAGCAATTTTAAGGGAGAGCTCCCCATGCAGGGAAAAGGACATGCAAGTTGGCCAGCCATTCCTCAGAGTGATTCTGCAAATAACTTTTCCCCAGCTCCCCGAAAGCTCCAACAGTCCAGCCTGTAACAGTCACGCACCAAATAATGCATTTCCTTGCCCACCCCCAGCCTACGCTCTGGGTGAGCTGGCCTCTTCCCTAGCCTTCGTCTGTGCCCACTTTTCTGGCACCCTCAATGATCTGTAAACTAATCCGTCTACTGCCCCACAGAGAGAGTAATACTAGAGTCAAAGGTCAGCATTGCCCCTAATAGGTATCATCACGTAAAGGTGCTGCTCAATTAATATACATCTTTAAATTCTTACTGCTTTCCATAAAGAACGTGAGGATCAAGCACAGTTAAAACAACAGCTGGTTTTACTGATATCTCAACAACGTTATACGCCGCCTTTTTTTTTTTTTTCCTTCCAGATAACAGTCATCTGACTTTTCTAGATGCACTGTCTCAGGAGAGCTGCCGCACAGCCATCTACTTACTTGTTTCCGGAAATCTTCTTTCGTAGTTTTGCGGACAGGTTGGGAGGGCATGTGTACAGGGCTTTGGGGCTGAGACTCCTCTGTAACCCCATACACTGACTGCAAGGAACCAGTAAACAAACAGAAGAGATTATGGCCTTTTTCTCCGTTATGCAATGTGGAAAATTGCAGTATGCAAAGCAGTAAGATAACAAGTCAACAATTTCCTACTGTTTATTCCCACGCAGGTCAACAATCATTCAGCCTGGAGCAAAACTGACAGATCTGACTGTACTGCAGAGGTCTGCACTTGGGACATCTGCAGGCACGCCGGTGGGATGCTCAGGGCTTCCTGCACAGCCTGCTTTCCAGCAAAGCTCTCTCACCTGAGACCTTCCCATTACGTGCAAGGTGGCCACTCTGCTGCTGCAAGTCTACAGGTCTGTTTCACAGTAAGTAGAAAAGGGTTCATCTTAAATATTAAGATGCAGCTGATAATTTTTAGGAGCTCTGAGGGCTGTGCCTATCAACATTTGCAGGATGAACCCTGGGAATGATCACGGTGGTGAAGAGAGTGGAGAAAGAAAGGACTAGAACACAATCTGAGGCCATTTTCTTCCACTCAGTTGAATTTCTTGTCATAAAACTACATATTGAAGAAAGAGTTTAACCAGGTGTCAATGGGTCAAGTCCATATGAACCTGCAGATTGACTTGTAGCCACTCGATTTCAGGACAGAGACATGAACTGAAAGTAATATCAATTACCCTGTCATTTAGTATTTTTGCTTTTTATTTAATGTTCAAAAGAGACATGAATAGCTCTGCTGCAATTTAACTACCAATGGAAGTTAGGAGTCTGGTGTCACCTCCAAAACTAATGTATACTTTACAAGAACTAAAACTTGCTGGAAGTCAAAGGCACTCAAGCTGCTAATGATCAAGCCTTTGAAATGATTAACGCAGGTAAACAGCTCTGAAAAACCTGTGCCCAAACAATTTCTGAAAAAAATGGGACCTAGGTACTTTTGCCAATTGATTTTAGTTTTATGGGAGTGCAGAGCCAGCAGAGATCCAGGGCACAGAGCCCCTCCTTTTGCCCTTCTCAGCTTCATTAGTCACTTGGTCTGTACCTCTCTGCTGGTAAAACTGCAATAGTAAATTCACCGATTAGATCAAAATGGCACTGATATTTGTGAAACACTTCTTTTGATTTCTATCAGGAAAGTTTGATATACTGTAGGTGTCAAGTGTGACATTAAAAAAAATTAAACAAAGCCAGAAAATCATACTGACCTTCTTCACCTTCTGTGGGTTCTTCATACGACGACACTTTCTAATGTCCATTTCTGTGGTATTCACACAACCCGGCTGAAAAAAGGGGGTTATCATATTACTCTTTTCTGTTTACAATCTACATGCTACCTTACCTTCCTAAAATATAGTTAGATCTTGTCTGAAAATCTTTCCTTAAGTTTGCATCCCATAAATTATGCTTACTCAACAACAGAGTGCATATACCCAAAGTTGGCATCTCAGCATCAAATCCATTTACTCATAACTTTGGCACCAAGAGGAAATACCTCAGCTAAGAGGAGAGCTTTTTCTATGAAGTCTGTGCCAAAACGGGTAAGCTGCTTTTCTTTCATATGCACAAAAAATATCTTCAAAACTTCACATTTATCATGTATTTCTAAGTCAATAGTTCCATGCATGCACAAACCTAGAATGTCTGAAATAATCTTGTAACAACTTCTTCTGAATTGAGTTAAATCCATGCAGTGACTTTAAAGGCAATATCTTCGTGCAATTCATGGCACAGTGTTTACTTGTATTAAAACTTTCCTGTCAAAACCTGGAAAGCATCATCTTTTAAAAAGAGCTTTACCACAGGCCTGTGCACATCCCAGAATGCTCTTTCCTGGCTGTCCAAAATTTTCCTTTCTGTTTTATCTTTTTTCCTGTCGATTCTGAAAACAAAAGCATAAACAGAAGTCACCACACAACTAATGCTTTCCTTCCTTGTTACACTTCCTAGCTTGGGTTTTTAACCTAATGACAAAAATGTTTGGAAATCCTTTTTCTTTTTTTGGTACAGAAATGTCACATTCCTTCTTGCAAGGCCATATGTCATGAACAAAATGTCACTGACGTTTACTCCAATATGTGTCAAGAAAAGTTTTCCTATTCAGATGGAAGATTTATCTTAACATCTGTTTTTTTCCAATCTGGTGAGGAAAACACACTTTCCTGATACTCTGTTCCCAGACCTGGAAGCTCACATTTGGCTTTGGCTCTGCCAACACCACCTTGTCTGCACCTCTCAGCACCCCTTTACTCGAGGTGGAGGTCCACCTCAGGAGGCCCCATTGCACCCAGTGGCACCACTGCTATGACCACAGACTCCTAGAGGGCAGCAATCCAAGGCATCACCAGCAGTGACACACACAGCGCTAGTGGCCACCCTCCTTGAGGATTTCAACAGACCGGCTCTGCCTGCCCTGGTGTTGGCCGAGCACGGGGTGCCCGCGCCAAGTGACAGGGGCTGAGCCTGCTGCATGGCACCGTGCAAGCCAGCACTCATCTGAAGACACGTGATTGGGTTGGCACAAGTGTAACTCGGTAATTTCAGCCCTGATGCAGCCAGTAAATCAACTCACTCAAAGTGCACACATCAAAGGCCACTGGAGGTCGTTCAAAGCAACTGTTCCCCTACCTCTGCGTATCATCTAGCAATTCACGTCTGGTGCTCAGCTCAGCTCTACACGTGAGCACAGCAAAATCACCACTGGCTTGCAAGACCTGCCTGCAGAGAGACTGGATGGGATGCAGGAGGAGGAACCGCTCTTGCTGCCAGTGCAGGCTTGAAAAGCTGATGGTGTCCCTATGCTGGCTTCCAGCACAGCTGCCACCTGGGATAATGAAAGCAGCGAGGGGAAAAAAAAACATACAAGCCAGAATTTCTGACCATCAGGTTCTCTCTGCCCCTGTTTTTCTTTTGAAAGGGCAGTAATCCTCAGCCGAGCCTGTGCTAGAAATGTACCAAGGGGATAGGAAATAGGGGACTGAAACTGAAGTTTCTGAACACTCCTTCCATCCCCACAAAAACCTGGAGTCCTCCCCAGTTAGGTGTCCCTCTCTGAACAGGTGGAGATGAGAAACCAGCTCTGCATGAGCTCTGTCCCCACACAAAGGACAGAGCAGCCACCAGACAGCGGTCATTGTACTAAGCTGAGAAGCAAACCCAGACACCCAACCCAAAACCACTTCTGAGCAGCCTCTGTGCCCAGCCAAAGGGGAAGGTGAAGCCTTCTGCCAAAGTCACACCACAGAGCACTCACAAACTGGAGATACTCTTCAGAGGCTCCATGAATTGTCTTCATAGGTGCTCTGTGCTAAACCCAAGTTCTTGGCTCATGTCCTCAAACTTACTGATTAATTCAGTATTTCACATTTCAAACTATGATAAAGACACAACATATTTAGATGTGCTG
Organism: Chauna torquata; assembly: GCA_013399475.1. Taxonomy (NCBI): domain Eukaryota; kingdom Metazoa; phylum Chordata; class Aves; order Anseriformes; family Anhimidae; genus Chauna; species Chauna torquata. The sequence goes on from VXAL01014695.1 coordinate 108,839, forward strand.
TGGCTGCAGTTTTTCAGCACCACAACAAATTTCCCTCAGAAGGTGCATTGCTTTGGAAGTACTGGGTGTTATGATGGATGTTCACAAAAGTAGCTCCTCATTTTGTGCTGTCCCTGATTTAGAATGTATAACCTGAATGCTGGCATAGCATTGGAAATCCTGTGTGCAAACAAAGATGCGGGAGCCAGAGCAGAACTTGATAACCAGGAGAAATGTTTTCAGGTGGTTTTAGTTTGTTTTCTCTTTTAATTAATTCACTACCATGCATTACACTGAATTCCAATTGAACTTTTCTCCATGAAATGATGAATAAGCAACAGTGATCATGTATAAAATCTGAAATTTAAACTGCTTTCTTAGGTGATAATTTATGCTGTAGACAGAATACAGAATTTTGTTTTGACTTCGATTTTTTTTCCTCTTGGCAACAAACCTTTAAGTACCTGAAAGTACAGTTGTTACTGTAACTTCTAATTTTCTCTTCTAAGCAGAGCACTGGTATTCTGTTCAGAAAAAAATCCCTTAATTACCTTGTTACTTTGAGGATAATTACCATGTACTTAAATAGTGCATAATTACAATGTGATTAAGCAAAGAATTAATCAAAAGTCCAACGAGTTAATCAAAGATAGAGACCGATTATCTCAGCCACACCCTCAAGAAATAATGTTCCTTAACTTTTTAGCATCCAATGCTGAAAGTGCAAATTCTTTCTAGCGATACAGACCACCAGTACTGGTGTTCTTACGCACCATCTTCATCAACCTTTCAGTTTTACAGGTGACAATTCTATGCACAAAATGGACATGTAGGCTTTAAAGCACACTAGTCTACAAACCCTGGACCATACCCACTTTGCAGCAGTAATGACAACATACTAAAAACGCCAAACTGTTTTCACAAAGATGTGGAAAAAAATGTAGATTTCAATTATAAGTAGAAGGCAGGAAAAAAGATATTAAATTTGAATAAGTTTCACTTAAGTAGTATCCAATTCTCTACATTGTTAGGGGCACAAGCTGCAGTGCAGGGAAGAGGTACAACAGCTGACTGGGGATTGGTATAAATAAGAAAACCAAATGCAGTCTCTGCTGTAAATACCACCTTTTTAAGCACTTTTAAGTAACAGCATTTATAAACTCTGAAATATTTTACAAGCACAGAGTTACACAGACAAATGACAAAGTTTTTTTCTTTCCATTTATACGAAACAAAAATATTATACAAAAGTAGAAGCAGAATAAGCAACTGAATCGCCCAGTCTCACATGGAAAATTCAGGCTCAGGAACTCCTGACCAACATTTCTACAGACACATGATTAAACACATCTTTCAGATTCTGGCACAAACCTTAAGAATTGGTTCTCCATAGTTTCCAGTCTGCTGGTGATTAAAAGTTACCAATACCTTCTGAGCTTAGTTGCAGCAAAGCCACTGACAGAGAAGTTTTTTCTTCACAGAGTCCCCCTCCCTACACAGCCCTAGATACTGGTGCAGTTCACTGCTCCAGGATTACTCACTTCACTTGGGCCTCAGCTTGCATGAAGATGAATTCCCACTTCCTTGCAAATGCTCTCTGAAGTCTTGCTAAGTTTTCCTGACAAAAGATGAAAATAGTAAGAACAATTAATTCCGGTAATTATAACAGTTGCTTCAGAGCACAGTTAGCATATCGGGAGTTTATTTCCTCTTTTTCTTTTTTTTTTAAGCCTGGAAAACTCAAGACATGGAAGTCAGTATTGGTTTCAGGTGAATTATCCCGTAGGAAAAGCAAGGTTATCACACATCTTTTCAGGTTGCAGCCAAGAGGACCCTGTCAGGAAAAGTGATAGAGTGTGATGAAGACAGCCTGAGCTCTATTAGTAAAATAATGATGGACTTGTTCCCAAAAGATAATACAGAGAAGCTCTGCAAAGCTGACAACTTTCATTTCTGAGAGCAGATGGTTGCCACCTGCACATTTTCTTCTTTTCCCCACTTTCCTTTCCTCTTCCCTCTGCTCTCTTCTCTTCAGGCTTTTGCTAAGGTGCAAAGTCCGAGCATCCCTTGCTCTTCTCAGTCCTAGTCACTGCCGAGAGCACTGCGCAGCTGCACAGCACTGAAGTCTGGGAATTGCCAGGATGATTCACAAAAGGAAATAGCCTGTTTGTCTGAACAACGAAAACAGCTAACTGTAGAGACCAGATCCAGATACAGCCTTTCTCTGCATCTGAAGTAAGAGCTCTGGTCCAGACCCATTACAGAGAGCATCGTGATCTGAACACTTGGAGATGGATGAGACTTTCTCACAGCTCAAGGTCAAACTCAGGACACAGCCAGAATTTCAGGCACAAACGGCACCCTGAAGTCACATATCCACAACTGCTTGGAGAAGGAGGCCTACGAGACCATTAATCTGACCCTCTTATCCATTACAGCTGGTTCAACTGTTGCAAATTTTCTTTGAAAATGAACACCACTAGTTCTATTGCTGTTCTTTTTACTTCTATTCCCTTTATTTCAAGGAAACGCTTAAGCACAGAAATCTCCCGATTTTTTACTTTGAACTCTTGTATAACACAAGACAAAGCCTGGCTCAGTTACCACCAAGTCCACTTAAGAGTTTCAGTCTTATACATGAAGGAAAATAGTTAAGCAAATGATTTACAGCTGTGCTGAGCTGTGATGATTTCCTTTACTGTGAACTACTTGTAATATCTGCAAAAACAACTTTTTGCAGGTTTGATTTTTTTTTTTTTTTTAATTTTAAATTATGTTCACATGTGCCCTCTGGAGTAAATATGCTGAAACCAACGAAACATCACCAATTGAAGCATTATTTGAATTATGCTTATGTTCAGGCAATTATAAACTAAGCTAAATGCAATCATGCAAGCTCAATCATACAATGAAGAACCCTACTTTACCAGTATAAATTGAGGGTGGGGGGGTTGCCTATTAGTGATGCAAGCAGAACCTCAAATGAGATGTTATCCCCCGATATGCTTTGTAGTGATTCTCTTTGGAAACTCCAGGTCAGTGCTCATGCCTGTGCAGAAGCATCCTACGCTACACCTCCAAAAAAAGTGTATTAAATGTATAGGACTCTTTCCCGCTCCCGTAAGCCTATTTCTCTCACTTGTGCTCAGCTTACACCTCCATTGCTGGATCTGCTTCAGCTCTCATAATGACTAGGAAGAGTCGGTACCATTCTGATCTGATTGTCTTTAATTAAGAGAGCAAAGTTTGAATGCAGAAGCGATCTCTAATTGTGCAATGCAATATTCACAAGAAAAATGAGAGACTGCCAAGATCTAATTATTTGCCATCACTGGTGCAGTGCTACTCTCAGTAGACAACGATGTGCAAAAGTACTCAGCCATAGCCTTACTGCATGTGTGTGGCAGTGTGTGTGCTGCTGAACAGCCTTTTTTGCTTTATGATAGATCTTTAGAGTACTTACAGTTAATTACTTGGCTGTGAGCAATTTTAACGGTTTTAATAATGAAATCAACAATATGCAGAAGGAAAAAATCAGCAAAATGATGTATAAATGTATATGGACTATTATATTCCTTCCTTTATGTCTGTACTTCACAATTAGAACTCACAGGAACTTTGGATGCATTTCAAGGGTAGATTAGACAAGTGGCAATTTTTGCATGCTCTTCAACGAAAGGACCAAATGGTGTATATACATATCTATGTGTACAAAAGACCCAAAAATGTAGAAGGTAAGGAAGAAGGAAAAAGTCTGTTCTAGGAAAAAAACCTATAATATATGCAATATAAGTGTGCTCATCATAATAAACATGGACACAAAAGTCCACTAGAACCAGTTTTGTAAACCAACACTCCACTGAAAAACTCTTCACCGGAAATTCCACTGTTACACTGTTTAACTAGTAAACAAGAAAAAGGCCGTATGATAGAAAGCAAAGTTCAGCTGGTCAGTGTTTTATCGCTGGCATTCAAAGAACCCCACCCCAACCCTGCCCTCCCTCCTGCCTCCATCCTCCCAACCCTATCGACCCAAACCTGCACTATCTGAAGCTGAGTTTGGGGATATTTTTATGGATAGAAATTTCATAACAGAAAACATTCCCTGAATAAGCCTGGTTGACAGTCTGTACATAGCACATTGAAAACACAGTCCAAGCTTAATGTCTGAAAGCTTTTCTTTTAAGGTGTGTAACTATATGCCATTGGTCATGAGCAATTTAATTGCTCAGTAATGCACCTGAAAGTCCATCATTTCTGTGTGTTGGTGTCTGCTATATAAAACAGGAACTGTTAACTAGAAACAGGAAACCAATGTAGACTTTTGTGTGATTTGCCCCAGTCTTGAAGGGCTGGCTACACAGCAGATGCTTTAATTGGAGATGCTGCAAAGCCGGTGACATTGACCATTCATGTGCCTGATGTTCTCTCCAGGTCAACCTTCACATGATTCTGACAACTGAAACAAAAGACACAGGAAAGGCTGACCCCAAAGCATGAAATGTCAGCATTCAGTTGGCAAAGTCCCCCCAACCCCCATACCCCCACGCTTCAAACTCTAGCAGCAGTATACCTACGGCTTCATAATCTGCCAGCTCCAGCCTAGCTTTGTTCTGCATGGTCCGTTTGCAAAGATAGATGGCTAAAGGGAGAAACAGAACAGAAAACAATTACAGACAGCTTATAAGATCTTAAAAAAAAAGGGAAGGAAAAAAAAGAAGGTGTTCCATGCACTGTTCCTTCTCATCAGAAGGCAACACAAACCAAGGAGTGAGAGGGCTGAATACCCAGCTGATGTTATATGCTAGCAATCTTAGAGGCCTTAAACATCTGGGACATCTCATTTAAAAGCGCTGAGAGTAGATGCCAGGACCTAACAAGATGTCTGAGAAAGACACAATTACTTCTGGGGCTGGCAAAAGATTTAGCATTAGCAACCTGTTCCCCTCAGCACTTTAGAAATATGCCTGCCAAAGCAAGCAGCCTTGCATCTCTCTGCATTTCTTTCCCCATCCCCCCCCCCCCCCCCCCAAAAAATCAGGATATTGAAATGAAAACAGAAATATGGGCCAGATCTTAAAGGCGTGACTTGAGCATTTTTTCATCTGCTCCATCCACTTATTCTATAAATTTCAAACATTTAAGAAAAACCTTCTCCCTTTTCACCATAAGCAGACACTGCAGAAACTGATGTGGTTTGGGATTCAGAGGGTCAAGAGGAGCCCAGTGCACAATATCGAACCAGTCCCAGGCTGCCTTCTGGGCAGCCTCAGCTGGACAGCCAGCTCAGCCCATTTCCATTATGGGCTGAAACAAGGTCCCCAGCACACCCTGGGTACTCAGATCTGAACTACATAAATAGAGGTCTAGTGCTCTCATTTTGGGATGAATCTGGGTGTGAATTGTACAGCTCCCTCACATTTTGCCCTCTCTCTTGTGCTGGAGGGGCCGGCAAAGATTTTCCAGCAGTGTACCAAACTGGAGTGGGGCAGAATGCAAAGCATCCTTTACAGAAAATGACAGTAAATTTTTCTCAGAAAATTTCCACTTTTCTTTGAAAACCATGAGGTTTTGGTTTGCTGATAAATATGATTTTCTGACACTTTCATGAATGTTTTTCATTGGAAACCTCCTCTATTTAAAGTATGAGAAAAACAGTGCTATGCGTGTAGTTCTGCTCTGTGTTATTCCTATAACTCTAGCCTTCATATAATAAGCCAGCATTATGCATGGTAACCAGAGTTAATCAGGTCACGTATATTTATTTTCGTACTTCTCAAGTGCAGCTTCACCTGTAAGCCATTTGCAACACCAAATAAATTGAGTCAGTCATCTCACAGTACTTCTTCACGTGAGGCAGTGACCTGCCATTAGCAAGTTCGTTCCTGTCCTGTGAGTGGATCCACGCAAATAAAAAAAAAAGTAGGAATAGCTGCTGGGATTTCGGTTTTATTTGGGTCTACTGCTAGTTTGGGATTAATTCCTGGGAAGACTCCATCTGCACAGACCCCTGATATGCAAAGGCTGATTACAAGCACATGTTAGAGATCTCTGGTATAGATGAAAATCTGTCACAAGGGCTCAGAGCAGTTGCAGCTTGTCCAGCTGTGGGTCAGCTCATACAGGGCTTGATTTTCAGGTGTACTTTCCACTCTGAGCCTTTGCAGCACAATAACCAGACTATGAAACCCAGTTATTTATCAAACACTGTAGGAAAAAACAGAACTTCTCTCTTAAGATTGTTATTCTGATACTTACAGAAAACGGATTTGGTACTGTTCAGACACATATATGGTGACTGTTTGTAAAATCTGGAAATTATTTAGCACATAATGAACAGCAACGTTTTCTCCCCAGCTGTCCCCTCACTGGGATAAACACATAAGTCTGTATTAGCTTCCCTGCAGACGAGGACTGCAAATGAACTATCTTATGACAGACACCATTGCAAGCTACTTCTCCACCCCAGCAAATGATTTCCAGAATCCATAATGATGAGTAATTATTGCCCGGGAAATAAAAAAAAAGATTATTCAGGAGGAGTTATAAACTGATCTTAGATTACGAGATATTTCAAAAGAGGCATTTCCAGAAGCTGCTGCTTTATGAGTACACACATGGATTCACTTCCTCTTCCAATGCCACACCAGGATGCATCAATTGATTTTATCATTTAGCTGTGAAAGAAGTGTAGTTCTGGAAGAGACAGCAATATCACATGGAGACAGCTAAAGATAACAATACTGACATATTTTCTTTATGTATTATCACTGTCTGCAGGCATTCACATGTTTAATACCCCATGCTGCAGTTTATTAGCTCATAAACCACGCTCAGTCTTCTCTTTTTACCAGCCATCAGCTAGTAATCTCAAAAAAAACAAGGAAAAATAAGTCTCATGTCATACATCAGAGAAGCTTAACTATGGGTTGTCATCAGTTATGTACTGGCTTATTGATCAGCCAGATGAGTGCCCAAATGAGGTAACTGTTTATTGATCAACATATCAAATTCAGCTACAGATCAAAGTATGTTCTCCCACAAAAGCAATACCAATATTATTTAAGATTCCCAAGGAGCAATATTCTGCTTGCCATAAATCCTGCTGAAATGAACAGAGCTATTGGAGAATGAAGGCAATGGTAAGTAAAATCCGGCCCCACTGAACTCATAGGCTAAAGGACAATTTTTTTTTTCCCCCAATCTCAAACTTTCTGTACCAGCTTTCTGCAATGAAATAATTATAGTCTCACCGTAATCTGTGTTTTCTGGTTCCCAGCAGTTTGAAGGCCAAAAATACGGTGCCTAAGAAACAACATATGCATTTTCATAATTTAAGAGATGAAAACCAAATCAGATAGAGAAAAACATTCTGAGTACAAACAGAAGAACCACAAATGCTACGGCCCAGTCTCTGCTCTCAGGGGAAACACTGCTACAGATCTCAGTAAAAGTGAGGATGCTTTCCTGAAAGGTATCATCTCTAACATTCCTCACTGAAGGCAGACACTATAATACTGATTGAGGATGTCCACCCTGATGACATTTTAGACACTCTTGCCATCTTATCTGAATATGGACCCTGTTACACTCTATCCACAGAACCTCCTCTTTCCCCAGGAATTCACAGGCACCTTGAACTTTTTTTTTTTTAAAAAAGACCATGAGGAAAAAAAAAACATTGTGGCCAAGCTTTAAACTTAGCTGATTACAGCTGTTTTGAAAGCAGACGTCCTGCTGAGCTTACTGGTTTTGTTTTCTGTCCAGGTCTCCACACTGCATTTGCTACAGTTAATTACAAGATATTACTACATGTAGCTGTATTTCAGTTTTGACATGAATGAAAAATAATGTCCTTGCAACAACACAAATTACAGAACACTGTTTTGCATTAGTGATGCAATTCCACAAAACAGCACAGGACATTACACACATACAAAGACTATTCCTTGCACCAAGGTACAGTGAGAAAACATGGAGGGATCAAACAATACATGGTTCAATGCTCCTCACTGATCTGTATCTCTTGAACTTCATGAGATGATGAGCTACTGTTAAAGGAGGGACTGATGTTCAGGTAGAAAGTAGAATAATGGAAATAATAATAATGGAAAAAAAGATTTTATCAGGTCATTTTTGCAGAAAGCTGCTGAGGAGAACTGTCACAGGAAACAACAACCGGCAAGCAGTAAGCAAAACTGCAGGAAAAGATAAGGGAAGGAAAAATAAAAGTCAATAAGCAGTCAAGACTATTCGATGATGTGGTTTACACAGGCTTAAAATAAGAAAGAAATTAAACAATACTCTGCTTTTGAAATCTGGCTTGCGAGAGCTGCACAGGACAACTTGATAATTAAAGTTCCTATGGCATCACTCTTAAAATGGACAAAAATACAACTAAATGGGCAATCAGTATTGCTCCTGCTTCTGCCAAGTCTGCATGATAGGAGGAGTAGGACTTTGTGAAAAGCAAGGGAAATGTCACGAAAAATCTTAGTCTGAGTGACACCAGGTAACCAGAAGGTGGGGAGAGATAAGGGGAGGTCTGTGATTGAGATTTTTTTTTTTGTTCCCTGTGCCATTGATCTCAAATGATAACAATACCACGTTAGCAGTAGGTCTGTGAGCCTGAGCAGCAGACGCAAAGATGAGAACAGGCTGTTCAAATAAAAACTAAAAAAGAGAAAACAAATGAAAGGGAGGAACGGTAGGGTGAATAGAAGAGAGGTCACAGGAAAGATAAGGGAGTTGACAGAGATCATGTAACAGAAAAACACAAATTCAACCAGCAAGATTAGACAGTAAGACTCTAGGTTTGGACTTACTGCTTCTTTTAAAGTTACACAATCTGTCTAAAATGAGTTGTTGCAGCACAAGCACTCAGTTATCTAGGAAGTTGACAGCAGCAGATTTTGGAAAGGGTATTGAACTCAAGCACAGAATGCTTTAAAAATTGAACACACCTTGAGGCACAGAGACACTGAGGGATAGAGGTGTCCCAGCTTAGGTGACCGCCAAGGTTACACATCCTCCTTAAAAGAGCTAAAGCAAGAAGCTTGCCCCCTCCCGCATCAATCTGTAACCAGGAGAGGATAAAAACATGAATTTTCTACTGTGCCAGAGCTCATATGTCCAAATCCAAAGTTTGCCCTTGTCCACTTCAGACAGCAGGGTGGCTACTCAATTCTGCAGTAGCCAGTAGACAGAAGAAAGGGCAACAAGGAAGGCAGAGAGCTCACCAACCTGAAAACGATAGAACGTCCCATCATCTTTCAGGGTAAGGACATGGTCTGAGATTGGAAAGACATAACCCTGTGCAGCGATAAGGCTTCCCAAGTGTATTGCTTCCCCTGTGAAAGAGTACGAAAAGAGGAAAAAACAGCAGGGATGTACCAGAAAGACGTACACTGCACAATCCTCTGCTTTCAGCAGTGGGTCTGGTGAGGACTCACACTATCACCTTGTGCACACAAGCCATGTTGTACCCATGCTGCATCCTTACACCTTCCAACGAAATCATGCAAAGCAGGAGAACAGAAAGCAGCCTTACAATACAGAAGAAACACTACTCAAACATTTAACCTGCTGTTTTTGTGTTTACAAAAATGTCACAGACCAATTCAGCTCTAGAATCTGAAATTCAGTTCAAAGCAGATTATCCATCACAGGTGACAGCTGACAAGAAGTCTGCTCCATCAGTGAACCCCACTTGCTTCTACCAAATTAGAGGAACATCTGCAACACCAGGTCAGTATTCAGCATCTTTGCTCATAAAGAGAAACCCTCACACTGCAGCATTGCCCTTTATTAGAGGAAAAGGTGCTGAGGTAAAGGGGAGTGCATATGCTAGCACGGCCAGGGCACCCTCACCACCACAGAGGTACGTTTGCACAGATTTTTCAACTGTCAAAAGCTGCATCTACTTTCTCAGAGTTGCAAAATACACATCAGATGACCACGTGTACCCATGCAAATAACAAATCTATTGTCTGCAGCTGAAATTCAGGTTTGGGATTTGACTGGACTCATGAGAAGGGATGTTTGTAGAGGGTTGCCCCAGGTGAGACAACACTGCCTCTACCTCTACTTCTACATGATGACAGCAGAAAACAGACTGTGAGATGAGATGTCCATTTTTCCACTTTCCAGGAAAGTAAAAGAAACTTCTGGACCTGCAGAAATAATTTCTTCCTCTCTTCCCAACAGTACTCAACCATGCCAAAGTGATTTTGGTTTCTCTGGTGTGAACTATTTGGACCGCATCCATGCGCTGATCACATTTTATGGCTCATTATCCATCCACCTATCTGCCATGATAAATCAGCAGCCACCATCTGATCCCATGTTAGTGTCTGTATCACCCTGGGCCAGTATGTGCTGTCAGTTGTGGCTACCTTTCCCCACACCATGGAATCCTATCACTGCCTTTACCAGCTTAACCACGTACATATACCAACTTCCTTTCTAGGTCTGGGAACAGCCTTAGAATAAATCAGGCTTTCTTAGGTAGCAACAATTTCACAGCCAGGCTAGGACTCCTACAAAGTGCTTTCTGTGTGTTGCAGTGTAAGGTATTAGACTTAATTAAGTTGTTGATTCTTATCTGTTTTCCTCCTCCTTCCCTCCAAATGCTTATATCACCTTATTATAGAACCTTATTGTTCTACTGGTATTTTACACTCTGCAGCAAAATAGTACCTATTGCCTTATGGCACACACAATACAGATGAAGGGTCTGTTCATCCCCAGCTGTAGTCACCTTACCTGGATCCTCAATGCTGAGGTTCTTCATAAGCCACTGCACAATATCAGCACCTGCAAAAACAAACAAAAACAAACAAACAAACAAAAAAAAGAAAGCACTGAACACCAAGACCAAAAGGTTTCCGAGAGCCCTAGAGAGAGCTAACATTGAGATGAGACACAAATGAACTGACGTGAATTTTATTCCATTTTCCTTTTTATCTCTACTGAGGTTTCAAAATGTTTTTCCTTCCTGTGCCACATCGTAATTATATAGTTATTGATAGATACTAAGCCCAAGTACTCTCCTGTATGACAGGAGACTTGCTATACTTTAAGTCAAATATTACCCTAAAGGTTCTACATAACCTCTTCTCTCCCAGTTGCTTTTCTGTCACCTCAGCATACAGGGAGCTTTGTTTCTGAAAGCACTATCTAGCAAGGAGACAAAGGAGCATTTACTGACACCTTACACCTTTAATGTCAGGGGCAATCATCTAAAAGTGCAGAATTGAGTTAGTCAAAAAAAGGCAGCAAAAAGTATAGCATATGTCAAAGACAAGCAACGTCTTGTAGAAGAAAGCGGGAATAAGCATGCCTGAAACCAAGCCACTGCTGAGTTGGCACTTGCTAGTGATCCCACCGGCAGTATGGTAGCAGGGAGCAGAGAAGAGGGTCTTTAAGGCCCGTCAGGTAATTTTTATTTTCTTTAGGTTTTCAGGGGCTATCAAGTAGTAACAAAGCTTGTTGCAATCTTATAAACAGAGTAAAGATCTCTAGGTTCTCTCTATATGAACAGTCAGTGCTTAGCACATTGAGCATGGATAAGAAATATTCACATGGTCATGAGGACATCTAGCACATATGTTGGACTAATCTCAGAGCTGTTTTCCACAGGTGGGAGCCACCTAGGAGCGTTGTGCCATGGCTGGGCTGGTGGTAAATCTCTCTGTGTAATCCCTGCTTCTTCTTCTTCTTCTGGCACTCAGGAACTCAGATGACCCACAACCAGTCACACAGCAGAACCCCAACAAGAGAGCACATTTGAACTAATTTACAGCCTTACAAATCTCAGGAGTCCTAGCTGACCACTACTTTAGCTCATTTGCTCACACCCTACACAAGCCACAAGTGCATAAACAATATACAGCCAAGAAATCAGCGATCCTTTCACTAAAGTCACTTTACACAGCTGAAGAACAGAATGTGTTGGCTCTCACCCATAAAATGTGGTGCTTTATTCTCCAGTGCAATAAGCCACATTTTTAGTGAGCCCTGACTTGTCCATGGACAACGTTCTGTGCATTCAATACATGCAATGTTTTCTTGGTATTTTGCTGGCAGACACAAGCATGCTAGCCAGGGTTTGAGCCAGAGATGAGCCACCCCTGCCCCAGATATGTCATCTAGAGCTGAGCCCAGCCCAGCCAGGTCACAGTGTCTGCCTCTGAAATACCACACAGACATACTGTTATACTTGCTTGAATCTTTGCTGCATAGCTGAGTTGAACCAAATTTTTATTGAATAAAAAATTTTACTCGGGAAGAGAGTTCTGAGAGGGCCAAAACTATCTGCTAAAGGAGAACACATCTAGTGAACAGTGCTAGCTGAAAACTATATGGGGAGAATGTTCAGAGTCCATAACTGTTGCTTTGACATGTTTGTTAATAAAATTTTCTACTTTATTAGCATGGATTTTCCTTTTTACCTCTTACAAAACAAAAATACCTAAAGATATAACAAATGCTTGAGGTTAGGAAAGGAGCATTTCAAGAAGACTCAAACTGAAGCACTTCCGTACTGTTAGAAACAAAACAAACATTCACAAATTGCTGTCTTGGTTCAAGACAACCAGAATCTTTCTTGTTTTTTCTTTTCATCTCCCAAACTAAAAAGTCCACTATTTACCCTGATTTTGATCTCAGATTACAGGCTTGCAGTACTCTCTCAGTGATGTTATTGCCAAGTGATGCGACAGCTCATATCTGAAAATCTCCTAGAGTAGTTCATTGTCTTGCTCAAGAGTAAGGGAGGTGAACTGCATTCTAATTGATCCCTGTCCAAATATACAGGAATACTTAATGCAAGAGTAACTCTCCATAGAACGATCATGACCCCAGTTCTATTTCTCTTTTGAGGAATTTATTCAATTTTCATCAAATTAAAACAAAAAATTCAAATAATGCTGAAAGCTGATTCACCAGTCTTTCTTCCCCATGTTGTTAAGATTAAAAAAGAAAGGTTTAAAGTGGCAAATTGAAAACATCGACTCAGCCAGAACTACTGTCATCAGTCACTCCAGAATATAAGCAACACTTGAAATCATGGATTTTAATTTCTCTCCGTTAAAAATATGAAGTCATTCTTGAATGTTGCCAAGAGCCTGGAAGATTTTATAGCTGTTCTGCAGTTGTCCTGAGGCAGACAGATTATCTTTCTGCTGAGTTTGCTGAACCATTATTTATCACCTGCCAAGACTGATTACTCACCCTCGGGACAATGACAAGTCTTTCCTTCCTCTGTTAATTACTGTCATCATTAATAGCCATGTCACTAATTAATATTCAATCATAATGAAAACTCTTCACTGCCATCTCCCACAACACCTTCAACTTTTAGGGTTACCCTCACATTGGCTTTGCTTCTGCTTCTGGCTGTTTCCATCACTGCAACCTAGTTTTGCCCATCTACAAACTCTACTTATGCCCTTTCTCAAATTAGAAAATACAGATCTATCTTTTTCAGACATGGTGAAGATGTGACTGAATCCTTTACAAGACCCTCCTCTATCAGATCAAGACACAAACTCCCTATCTGTAAGTTTTCCAGAAAATTTCACCTTAATCTCTCCTGTAGATTAGGCCCGCCTGACAGTCCCCACATAATTCACCTTCCAAAAAGATCTTCTCTGGCTGATCTTCAGATTCCACATTTCACAAGCACTTTCAGAGGACACCCAAGGAAAGCCCTTGACCCCGACACATTTCCACTAAACACTAGTGGGGCATTTGAGATCTTCTGAAAACAAATAGTTGGACATGTTTTCATAATAATAAGTGTTGTTGGATCTAGGTAGAGGATGGCTCCCATGTCCTCTATGCTCCTCTCTATGTATCTATATTTTCTCTGAGTCAGAATGCTCAGTTCAAGGATAGTCAACAGCCTGAGAACATCTATCTCCTTCTCACCTATTATGAAATTTATCTCATTGCTTTAGGCTTTTCTTTGAAGTTGAAGTAGATGAAGTTGCTTAATACCAACAGAATAGTACATCCTTATGCTCAGACAGATTCACAATGACCATTTTTTCCACTCCACCTGGTTTAGAGAACAAGTTTTGTATTTCCTGCTATTTTCTCCATTTTGTGTTCAGCCTCAGTGATCCCATAACAGCAACTAGTGTTCTCAGAAGGCCATTGCCTGTCAACACGACAAACAACTGGCCAGCCATAGAAAGACAATTAAAAAAAAGTTCACACGGTGTGAGGCCATTGGCAGGATGCAGTTAATGAGGTGAGTCACCACCACTGTATTTGATACCTTTTGTACTCACCCTAAGTTGTTCTAGCTCCTCCAGAAAATCCAGGGCTTGTTAGGACAATGTAGAGCCACCCATAATCAGATTTGCCCATTTTCTACTCACTGTGTGAAACAGCTGAAGAATATAGAACGATGCACCCTCCTCCAACAATTTCTAAAGATCTGCTACCTGGAGTGGAGACTGTGCCTATGGGCAAAGCAACCAAGACCACCAGAGTCCACTTGTCATCCAAAGGACTGGGCATGTCCCTAACAATGTATACATATGTACGTAAACACACACACACACATATATATAAAATAAAAAATGCAAGAGCATTTCTAAGACTTCAGCAAACGTGTTGTATCTTTGCATTATTTTTGAGGTCTGTTAGGACAATTGCTTTTCTTTGCTGAGTGTCCTGAGATGGCAGAGCTGCTAAGCACTGCAGAGAGGAGCTCCACAGTGATTTGTCATGGGATGTCTCATGTTACTCAGATGTGGCATCAGTGACCAAGGACTAAAGTCTCATGAGAGCTGCTGAGCTGAGCCGTGTCCACTGGATGCCATCCAACAGCTACAGCTGATGAGTGGGGTGCTTTGGACCTCAGACTGTTACGCAGCCTCATATCACACCGACAAATATTAACACTGAACAAAGTGGGGTTTTTAAATAAATAAATACCATCTGATGACATTACAGAAGAATTTGTCATATATACGCACCTACAGGAACAGACATAAGATCTCTTGGTTATTTCCTGACTTTTTTCCAGTGCTCATGTAACCCTAATGCTCTCTGAACATATTTTAAAGATTTTTTTATTTTCTGAAAGGGAATATAAAAAAACATGAAATATTCAGATCCTTCCTAGACATTATCTACACACTCCATGACACGCTATATGAGCAAACAAACTGCGTGCCTAGCTTCTGTTATCAGTCATCTACAAACTCGAGGTTCAGACAGTACTTTGATGCAAGGGTGAAAGCGTGTCCTCCATCCTGTCACTTCATTTTTGAAAACAGATGAACCCATTTTAGCACCAAATTTTCCAAATAATTTGCTCCCGAACTCAGACCAAATATTTCTATCAGGAAAGTAAGACTGAAAAAAATCACAAGCAGTCAAAAAGACTTAAGAATAACCGCGCATGTGTATGAGCAGCCACTCAAGCTACTTTCTACTCTGCCAACTGCAGCAATGACACCAATAAATGGAAATAACAGTTTCTATTCCCCCGTCCCCCCTGGTCCTTGGTAAGTCTAGGAACAAAAGGCTAATTAATTATCCACACCTTCAGCATCGGGCTTGCAAAAATAAACGAATATCACCCATGATAAAGGGTGAAATGATTTCATACAAAATTTCTCAAGGCCTTCAGCACTCCCTGCTACTATATTTCTCACATGGAGTCCTCACTGACTCCCAGAGTAATTTCATCTAGGTTAGAAGCTCAGAATCCTACTCACAGTACAGATTTAATGCAAAGCTCCAAAGGAGAAAAAAAAAAATAATCTAGGTCTCTCCCTAGTACTGTGTTACAAATATTGGGGAAATACTTTACAGAATTTGCCTATAATATGCACATAAATACCAACGCCAATGTTTAAAAAAAAAAAAAAACACCCACCACACTCAGCAGTTGACTCAGAAAATGTGGTAATTGCACCACTCAGTGTCAGCAAGGAGCATCATCAAAGCTACAGCATCTTAGAGCTCCTACCAGTAGCTATTTCCTTTTACATTATAATCATTCACAAACAAAATTTAAAGTAAAATTTAAAGTGAGTAACAACCACTAGCAGCAGGACTGTTCCCCCTTTTTGACCACAGTAGCTGAAGTTTTTAAGGAGTCTTTATTTTTGTTCATCATAACTTTCAAGTGCCTGAATTTACAGTTCATTTTTCTTGTAATAAAGAAGTGGAAAATATAATACTCATGTGAAGCAAGAACGCTGCTTGCAGCAAGGTAGGAAACAGCAAATGAAGCTAAGTTGTGCATGGGCACTCCAGGATGATAAAACAATGACAAGGACAGAAGATTTGTGAATTTAATGGGTTCAAAACCTGCAGATCCTCTGCATTTTCCTGACAAGTGTGGGTTACTTACCACCGCGTTTGGGCTGATATGCCATTCCAACTACTTATTCATCCCTTCTCTGTCTCCTTTACTGTTATCTACAGACAGCTGTTCTGCATGCTTGTCCACTTATACCAAATGCCAACATTTCAGAGATAAGTCCCAGAGAAATACTAATCATAGGTTTTTCTATGTTGCTTTTGAACTTCAGAAGCACATGTACCTCCGTTGCATGGATGTCCATACCTGTGTAAACAAAACACTATGTGAATCTGATCACAGCTTTATCTAAACCCTATTAAAATTAATGGCTCTAACATTTGACTTGTTTGTCCCTGACCCTGACGCCAGGCCCTGAAGCAAAATTAACAGCAAGCCTATTAATAAATTCTTTCACAAGAGGGAGCAATGACCCAGGCCCTCGGCTGCACTGCCAGGGGTTGGCACTTGTGCTATAGGGCAAGGGATGGAGGAAAACCTTCCAAGGGAAAGCAACGCCACAGGCTCACCCCACTAACAGCTCCTTCTTCTGGACTGCTATTTGGAGGGACTTTTGCCTTCTCATCAAGTGAGTCAGGCTAGCAAAGTGCACACACCACTGCCACGCAGACCCGTGTGGGCTAATCTGCCTGGGTAACGCAGGCGAGATCTTGCAACGGGAGCAGTCTAGCCCTGGTACCTCCAACGCTGCCCACCAAGAAGTGGTTCTGCTTTACAAGACGTGAATGCAAGCAGCATAAGATACACCCAAAGACAGCCGCCTTGCTTTCAGCACTCCCCCATCACCACCACCCAAAGGCGGACACAGCCAAGGAGCAGAAGGACGCCATTAGCCAACAGCAGCGGATTTGAAATGATCGCAGGATGGTTGTATTAGCAAGGCTGCGTCAGCGAGCCCCTTAACCGACACGCAGTTAATCCTGGTGGAAGAGGTCTGCCTGCACGGCTTAAACCAGGTCCTCAACTGGAAAAAAAGCAATACCAGCAAAAGGCCTTCTTCCAGCTGACCTGCACTGACACAAAGCATTCGGCAGCATGCCAGCGTCAGCCTTGTCCTTACCCTGCTTCGATGCCGCAGCGTCACTTTGGCGTCGGCCCAGCCCTCGCACCCGACGCTTAGCAGCTCTGACCGCTCGCGCACTGGCACTCACCCGCACGAAGAGATGCCACACCATGCTTGTATCTCAGCAGCAACTATGCTGACCTGCGCTCAACGCTCCTGATCCGCCTTGGGAAAACTGAGCTGCTGTCAGCTCTGCGGTGTCTACAGACAGGCCTGGCATAATTAAACCTGAACACGCACACACACGCACACACACGTACCCTCGAGAACCCAGAATATGCCAAAACTCCAGTGCAAACTGCCCTGCTGTCACTTTGCACGGCTAGGATATGATCTGAAGTGGAGACATGCTGCCTGACCTGTGCCCAAACCTCTTTCTCTCCCCAAATGCAGTACTGAACAAACAACTGTTACTACGAGTACAGGAGGAAATTGTGAAACGAAAGAACTAAACTCCACACTCTGTGTCATTCAAATATGTACCTGTCCCTCCTATAAGACCCACAGAAGACAGGCATGCTGCCTTCAGAGGCATTGGAAATGTATATAAAAGGCAGAAAAACTGCATTCCTGGTCTCCCAGCAGCAATAGTTACCGCATGCAATAGTATCAGAAGTTACCTCCTTTTACAAATTGCTAAGAACTGTAGATGTGTCAAGACATAACTTTACACCTGTAAATTTATGATAAATTGCAGTTGATTTTCAGGCTGCTCTGCCTTTACGTTACTCAGGCTACTGAAGTGGCTTGTATAGCTCCACAGCTTGGCTTTGTGCCATATAGCAGTGCTTAGATGCCATTCCTCATGCTGCTGAAATAATTTAGCAACAAAACAGCCAAGGAAGTAACTTCAAGCATTGCCAGAATTGGGGCTACTGAAGCTTCCCATGTCAGATCTCGTTCAGGCTGAAACATTTTTACTGTTATGCAATTCATGCACACAGTCTTTAAATCAAAGGCAATCTCTGTCATTTCAATCATCTATTAATATTTTTAATAGCAAATTTTCTCCTAAAGGAAAGGGGAAGATCAACAAGGTATAGAGCTGACCGGTGTATTTCAGCATAGGATTGTCAGGTCTCTTTACCCCATGTCCTTACTCCCAGAGTGGGTTCAAATGCTACCAAATGAAGATCTTCCTTGCCCTTACTAGTATTGCTTCTCTGCAGAGAAGCAAATGTCACTGACTCATGCAAGACAGTAAGTACAGTGCACCCAAAGCTACAGCATTTTAACAGTTCTGGTACTGTCTTTATTTACTAGGAGATCTGACCCTGTTGCCCACACATAAGCCAGGTGCCCACGAATTTTGACAGGAGTCCTGTTTGCAGAAGCACTCCATTTCTCAGCCTCCAGCAGAGCTCAGACCAGGACAAATTTCTCTTACACAAGATCACACACTCCCGTGTTAACTGCGGCAACACTGTGTCTCTATTACAGGTAACAATAACTAGCATAATCAAATTTTCTAAGAACCCTACTTTGTCCTGACACGTCACAACTCTTCTCCCTCCCATTCTTCAGGAGAGGTTGGGAACCGCACGCAGTGCTTGTGGTGATGCAATAACAATCGCATTACTTGGAAAATGAAATAACCCAACATCTGTAGCTCTTTTCCCTCCAGGAGTTCATTGTCCTGAAAATGAAATAATCAGCAATGTACAGCTTTTCCTCCCCTTTGCCTGCTAGACCTTTCGATCACGCATTAAGCAGGGTGCACTGCAGAGCAGTTAGGCTCATTGGACCTCTGCACTGGATCCACAGCAGTTGATTAGGGACCATTCTTCAGCAGGATTAAGGTTGCACATACAATATCTTTTAGCCAAGGGTAACTCCATATGAACTACGATCATTTAGCAATTGCTGACAATTTCCTTAGTGCCACACAAAACAAAAGAGGTAATATTAGCACTAACATTAGAGGCCATAATTTAAACAGGGCTCCTGAAGCTGTGTGCTAAAGGTGTTTGTACTGGCAAAGAGCAGCTAGCTGATTTCTCTGGCAACAGCTCATTCCTGCATTTCAAATATAGGCATTTGCCAGTGTGAATTTTAAATGTGCAGAGCAATTTAATGATAACACTGAAACAAATCAGCAAGCACAAATCTGTCAGTATTCATAATTAAGTTATGAGTTCAAAATAGGTAAATAATTTCTTCTTTCTCGTGTTTGATGGATTTCATAGGGCTGTGTATAATAATAGAAGCAGTAAAATCAACAACTGGCCTCTCTTAAATACCTGCATACTAAAACTGCATTTTCTGTCTGGTAAAATAAACTTGGAGGACTTACCAAGTAAGTGAAAATAAGAAGCATTTTAAAAAGCTGAAAGCTGCATTAAACAACTACCATTCAGTTTAAGCAACTGAATCCAGTGTCAAAACATTGTATAGCTCTGAACTACAAAATATCTGTCTACATGATTTTTAAAAGGCATTTTTGTTTCCATTCTAAGAGTGAACCAAACTTGTAAAATATTTACCTTTCTTCCTTTTTCTTCCCCTAGAAGAAACTGAAGATCAGCATTTTATTTATCTCCTTTCCAGGTAAACGTGGGTTTGGACTTGGCAAAGCTGATGGGCTGCTCTGAGGCCGTGCTAATTTCAGAGAGCAACAGGCCCTGAAGGTGGGACAGGCTCAGAGCAGACGAGGAGGACCCTGCACAGCCTTTGTAATGCCGTTCACTGTGCAGTGACCGCCAGCCTTGGTTGAGACAGCTCCTCAGAGAGCTTTGCGGTGTGACACCCCAACCAGGCAGCACTGCCGCCTTCCTGTTTCTGCCCAAAAAAGCCTCAGTCCGAGGCCCAGCAGCTTCATTCGCATCTTTCCGGATACCTCACAACGGTTCTTAGCAGGCACGGCTTGCCTGTGCAAATTTGCACAAAATAGCCTCATGACATAAGCAAACCACATTCTGGCATTTTTATAGTTTCCAAGCTTCCGAATACATAAAACCCCAAATCCTCTCTACATAAAGCAAAAAAAAAAAAAAAAAAAATTTAAATTGCGTTCTGTAACATCTTGGGACGTATTTTAATTCATCAGAAGTTTTGCAGTGTTGAGAGAGAGAAGTCTTAAAAGATCTTCACAGGAGAGTTTCACAAGTGACTGGAGAAACTAGAACTACGTAGGTACTTTTAACAACGAAAAAAAGCTTACCATAAATATTAAAATGAAAAGAAAAGCAAACACAGGAGTCATCAGCACAGGTGAAATATATTTGCTTTCCAGCAATAACAACCATTTCATATTTAGATTGCAATACCATCAGGGTGCCACCAGTAAGCACTGTGCGAATACAAACAGAGTTAGTCCCGTCCCTGAATTTTGCTCCAGGCGTAAGCTGACTGACAGGAACATCAGTGCAACAGTTAAATTTCAATGAGCATTGACAGAAAGCAAATCCTGGTTTTGCAGATGTGTGTGTGTATCAGCGGGAGACCTCTTTAAACAAGTCACAGGCAGTGACCACAGAACAGGCACAAGACCACATGGGTTTTACGGCAAATCAACGCTTATTTAAACGAAAACAAAGCCTTCCTTGGGTACGGGATAGACCAGAGTACTTACAGCCAGGCTGCCTACGGGACTACCACCATTCCCCACGTACTTTGGGCTCGCACCGCACGCCAGACACACGCTGCCTTTCTGCCGCCTGCCCCTCTCGGCCCTTCTCCCGCGGGGGCTCCCCCGGCTCCCTCCCTCCCTCCCACCCTGGGCGGCTGCGGGGAGCCCGCCAAGCTCCCTCCAGCGAGGAGGCAAGGGGCTCCTGTCTGGGGCTTGGAGCTGCTGACCTGTCCACCGTCAACCTACCGAACGCCATGGGGGGCAGGAACGGCTTCCGACAAACCAGATGGCAAGCGTATTGAAAGCGCTGCTCCTGATTTTCAGATGTAAGTAATTCCGCAGGTAATGAATGACTGTCAGCAGGCTGAGAGGAGCGGAGGGAGGGGGCACCATCTTCCTCTCCCTGCCCAGGGAGAAACGAGGGGGATAGGGGATGATGTCTCTGCTGAAGCCACTTGCAGGGTCACAGAGATGCAAGACGGAAACATCCCAATGAATCACCGTGCAGAATTACAGCATCACAACAAAATACAACAGGCCACACCATCAGGTTGCGTGTGAAAAAAAGCGTGGAAAGGAGGAGTGAGGAAAGGGATTGTTTATCGTCTGTTTACTTCTCACTGTCACCCCAAGACCACACAGTTGGGAGGAACACGCTCAGATGTGCGATGCTCCTGTTTCTGAATGAGTCACCAGCATCTTGTACGAACAGCCCCAAGACAGATGGCGACAGGGTGGACACAGTGCTACAATTGCTGCACTGCCGGTGGGGGAGAGCTGCAGAGCAGTGCCTGCTGCCACCCCAGCGCAGCCAGCTCACCAGCCTGCTCCTAAAATAAAGTTAGGTATGTACAGAAGTATTTGCAAGGTCTCATGGCCTATAGACCTTACCTTTTATAAATGTATTCTATTTTATTGGGGAAGAAAAAGAAAATCTTTGCTTCTGGGGAAGCAGAAATACAATCAGGTAAAAGCCTGGACTCAAGAGGAGGACTCATGCAGTTGAACTTCTGTAATCTGAACTTTTTCCTTCCTTCCAGAGGAAAACAAACCACCCAAAACTCAATGGGTTAAAGGTGTGACCTTATGAATTAAACTAAATCATTTATGAGGGGTGAAATGTAAGCTGCAAAAGATATAAAATGTATTGAGAGGAATAAAAGTTTTAAAGAAAGAAATGTTTTAAAAGTAAAGTACTACAGCAAATTTATCTAAAGAACAGTACACTAGAAACAGTAAAGAAAGTCAGTTCCAAAAGAGATCATGTGAAACCTAGGGGAAAAAAAGGAGACAAAAGTCACTTCTGTCTAACAAAATGTTTTGTCATATAAATAAAATTACAGTAATCCATATGCACAGGCAAGTGCAGATGTACTGGCAAGCACAGGGCTGCAGTCCCTTATTCAGGAAGCATATAATTCACAGCCACACACTCTCCTCCACCAAATGAGGTTTGTTCCTCCCTTGCAGTCAGAAGGGAAAAAGAGTAGAAGTGAATGGAGAAAACGTACAAGGAGTGAGAGGATGCCCATGTAAAAACCAGTCGCAAGGAACAGTAACAGATGTTGAAAACAACGATAACTATGCAAAAATTAGTTACTTTTGCCAAACTGAAATGGTCCAAATGCTACTCTGAATATGTGAACACACCTTCCACTGAATTCTAGAAGAGGCCCCGTGCACGCACCTGAAAGGAGAAAGTGGCCTCAGTTCAAGAACACATGAACTTAATTTTCTCTGCTTTCAGGATCAGCAAGGTATGCAAAACTACCTCTAAGGAATCTATGCCAGTACGCTAGTCACTCATTATTCATTTGTCAGTAAGGACAGCAATTCAACTAACGTGTTTGCTGAACAACGCAGTGTTGAGCCTCCTGAATCATTTACCACTTGGTGTCCTTGTGTAACAATCACTTTTCCACAGTATGCTCCAGTGTGGGCGATACCTTCATTTGACACCCATCTTAGCCACTGCTTTGAATGAGCTTCTACAGGAGTCTCTTTCCCTCCTTGTTTTACACAGGAACCTTAAGATGTCTAAAATCATGTCGTGCACGGAACAGAAATAATACACTAACACCCTACCCTGCTATTTGCAGACACTCCCATTTCAGGCTAATGTTTTCAAAGTTTCAAAGCAAAGCCCTGAAAATGCGAGTCAGAAATATAAAAGATGACAAAGTCCTTTTCTGCTACTCACTGTATCCGGACTTCTTCACCTAGTACACCGGAGCTTGGCATCAGGCACGTCTAAGTTTCAGCTCTGGTATGTAGCCGTACAACTTCGGAAAGATCGTACATAATGTTTGCGCAGGCCAATTAACTGGCTGAAAAAACTACGTAATTGCTACAGTCAGGTGTCTCTCAGCAGGGTTGTAAAGATTAATGAGTTGATGCTTACACGGCACATTGAAGCCAAAAAAACCATACAGTTCCTTAGCGTGTTGAACATTAATACTAATTCCTGCCAGTGGAGTTCCCCAGTCCTGCTCTCCTGTGCAGTCTCTCCTTTGTAAGCGCTTGTTTCTGGTTTCACTTTCACAGACTAAACCTGCCAGTGTTTTGCAAATTTCGCTAGCATTATACCCAGAACAAACCACAGTAGGTCCCACAGCAGGTAACTCAGGACACTGTTTCCAAGCTAGGAGAACAGATTAAAATGACAATATTTACGTTCACTTGCCAGTTTACTCACAGACCATGCTGTGCAAACGAGATCAGTCTAAGAAAAAGC
Organism: Chauna torquata; assembly: GCA_013399475.1. NCBI lineage: Eukaryota > Metazoa > Chordata > Aves > Anseriformes > Anhimidae > Chauna > Chauna torquata. The sequence continues at coordinate 132,531 of VXAL01014695.1, forward strand.
CATGCAAATTTCAAACCAAGATCCCAATCAAGTAACCTACAATTACAAGATACTACTCAGCATTTGTTCTGTCCTGTCTAGTACTGGGCAGGTCCCTTTTGTAGGGCCCACAGATACTAAGCTCATTTGGTCAAGGACCACATCCTTTATTTGACCCATTCTTCCCATAACATGTAATGCTCCAAGACTGCACAGTCTCACACAGCTTCATTCCATAACTGTGTTAGTTGTGCTGCAAACTTTAAGCAAAGGCTGCCCAGACTATGGTTAAACCAACAAATTACTGCCCAAAGGTGGTCTGGTGAGAGAAGAGATCAAAAAAGGAGTTGATATTTGCTTCTGAAAGTGATAAAGGTCTATCCATTTAAATCTGAAAACATGGGCACATCACATATGCAGAGGTGATACCCTTATGATAAACTGCAGTACAGTATGAGAAACTATTGACCCACTTCTTAAAGAAACAAGTCTTACACCAGTAACACCTCACCTTCCTCCAATATAACATTACAAGCCACAATCATCATCTCAAACTTTCCCTCTATGTCCCATAAAAGAGGAAAACCTTTCTTCAAATTACACCTACAAAACCCCAGAATGTGGGTCTAGCCAAATGACTGCATTTCTGCCAGAGATGCTTTTGTTATTGCAGCTCTAACTCTCCTTATCTTATTGTCTCACTTATTATGCAGAGGTAGAAATAGACAGTTGAAACCCTAAGAAGGAAAGACCTTACCCTCATAACAGAGAACAGCCACTCCTCTTATTTTTTGGAGTCCTTTACACAGCAGAAGTAGGTATCAGAATTTCTTTATACAGAGGAAATCTAGTTTTTGAAGATGCATGGGAGGGGGGAATGTGCAACTCTACTCCCTTAGCTCTTGTATGGGTGGGTACCACGGGATGCCATGGGCACCCCCACTTGCTATTTGCTCTTCCAGTTCTTACACGTCTGAGGCTTGTAAAATGGGGTCAGGAAGTTGGCAGTCTCCAGGCTACCTGCTCTGTAGCACCAGAGTAGCCTAGCTAGCCCAGCGAATGCTTTGACCCATCACCACATCAGGCTGTCCTGGCTGGACAATAGCTGGTTGGATTCAGTTCTGGCATTAGGGAAAAATATAATTGCAACAAATACAGACCAGTTTGACCACTAATGAATTCCTCCCTGAGGAGGCTGAGAGCTCCATACAAACCCACAACACCCCCTGCCAAAGTACATGCTAATAAGAACAGCCACATCGTTGATGGGGTTTAATTGCTTCCTTAGTATTAAAATGATGTAAGAAAAGTTGATCTACAGCAACAACAAACATATGTCATCTAGTCTTCATCCTTTTTGCAGGAAGGGTAATCAGTGATTATCAGGAATGGATATAAACAGGACCCCAGTCGGCTTACACTTGACTTCTCCCCCATCCCCCCACAGAGATCTCCAATTTTATCATCTTGTTATTAAAAGCACATTTTTGTCTTAAATCTATTTTGGAGTAATTATATACATTATGCTGCTTTAGATTGCTCCCTTTTATGAAACCAAATTGTTGGGTATTTTGTCTGTAATTGGTATTCTAAAGTAATAATGCTGAAAGCAAAACAATGCACCTCCTTGCCTGCTTCTCCTTTTCTTCTCCCAAGCTGTTTGCATCCCTTTGCCTCCCTGAATACACAAAGACATGGACATTTCCCTCTCATTATTGCTGGGCCATGGCAGCCTAATAGCTACTCATGCTTTTGAGAATTTTCCCCAAACAGATTTGTTGAATCTTTTACCTGTAAGTAATGCCAACCCCAGACAAAACATCAATTCAACAAAAAGGTGTCCTACATGCAACTTTCCTACATTTTTAAAAGATGATGCTGGACACAAATTTCAATAATGCCAAAATTACTTAGACTCCATACTTCCATTTTCAAAACTTAGGAGTCTACATCCTATTGACTTTCAAAAAAAAGATGTACTGCAGTAATAATTAAAGCCATTTTTTAACATCAGATTTGCTTTTTCAAAGGCACTTCAGGTATTTCACCTAGCCACATAGATGCCAGAGGAGCTTACCCTTAGTAACTAGCATTCAGCTCTTTCTTCAGTTGGCACATAGTCCAGACTAAGTTCCGTAATTCGAGTTCTTTCTTTTCCCTTTACAATTTAGTAGTCATCATTTTGTAAAACAGATGAAGATTTCTGGGAAAACCTGGGCTCATTTTTCTCCAGTTACACTTTCATGGGTAATTAAACATTTAAAAAAAATACCCAAAATACATACACATTTTAGTTCATATACAGTAAAATAAACAGTAATATAATTCACATGTCTTCTAGCAATGCAAAGCTTTGTTCTAAAATGACCAATGATATATGAAAATTATCCTTTTAGAGTAAGTGGGTAATTTCTTGCATGAGTGTACTCACTAATACAACATTAAAGGGATAAAGCACTCTGTAATTCAGATGTTTGACTAATAACTGTAAGCCACACACTTTAGACCCTGGTGGAATTTTTTTTGTACATTCCAGGCTTGTCTATAACTCCATGTCTAAGCCTAAAAAAAGCAATTAACAAGTGTTGCACCAAATTGGAGCATTCAGCATAATCTCAATCAAGCATAAAAGGGTAAAACTTTGTGTCTTAAGCACATCCCAGAGATGGGGGGAGAAAATAGGGATAACGGTGAGTGGCAAGCAAGGTAAGTACTGCAGAACAGGTCAAGCGTATCTAGGCGGGATAAGAAAGGGAAAATCACTTCCTTGTACTACAGGAAAAGATGAAGCTTTCCTGTACACTAGGGGGTGAGATGTCCTTATTGCTGAATGCAATCAGCACAGGACCCTCCTGCACAGAGCAGCTGGTTCTCCATGGCACTAGCAGTACCTCCAGCTATGAAAGCACGCTCTCAGCCAGCCTCTCCATCTTCGGTTAAGTAGCTGAGAAGGTTACTTGACCATCACTTACTGTATTAGGTTAGAAGCAAAGGACTACTTTAAATACCTACATGTTAACTTGAATGTTCTTTCAGTCAAAAACTAAAATCCAGCTCTATTAGAGTAGCCTTTTGTATATGTCACATACACAAGGTAAAGTGTTCACATGTATATTTACAGGATATTATGTATAGTAATATAAAATGTTGCAAAAATAAGTCATATTCCAAACTATTTCCTAGAAGGCTTTTTTTTAATCTTTACTGTGAGCTAAAAACATCTGTTCTGCATATCTAAAAAATGAAAATATAATCAAACCTAAACAGAATAGCAAAACATTTGACTGAGTCCCCCACTGAGTCCCTCCTAGCAGATGGCCAGAGGCTAAGGAATGTATTGGTACAATATTGTTATACGTTGCTTTGTTGTTGTTGTTATATGCTAACCCTAGGTATCTACTATGGGATGCATAGCCAGACAGAATATTGGTGGGCACTGGTGTGACTCAGAATGAGCATTCTTACTGTGTCCTTTAGAGCCTACCTTTTGCAGTTCATACCTGCTAACTTGCTCCACGTTAAGAGACTTACCTCAGAAAAATCTTCTGTATGCTTATTTCTCATTAGGTGAGACCAGTCCCCTCAGGATCTGCAGGTCACAAGGAAAAAGGCAGAAGCAGGAGGGATGGGACACAGTTGAAAAGGACACGCCTTATTTCTGTCCCTCCCAGCACCTACAGGAAGCTTGCAGAGGTATCATCTTCACCATAATGATTCCAAGGGCAGCCACATGCATGGATGTCCACAGCAGCCTGCCTTCATTTGAAGCTACCCTTTTAGAAAACTAGTGTCCCAATGCCAGCAGAGGTCCTGCAGAATCTCTCTTGCGATTGTCCTGCTGAAACTCACCTCAGAACAGACTGTTTACAGGGAATTTCCTAAACAAGTACAGTGCAGCTCCTCTAGACTCCAAAGCCCCTTCAGCAAGTTCTCCCCAAAAGTACAGTATTGCACGTTATCACTACTGCAGCCCTACCTGGTGGTTTTAATTATTTGTAGACAGCATGTTGTATGTTACCCTGCGACCTTATAACATACCATGACATTGCTGTCTTCAACTCTGGAAGCTTAATAATAAAAAAGATAAGTTTATGTGACAAAATGTAGCTGCCACTCACGTTAACAGGCAAGTCTATACAGGTTTTCATTGGAAATAGGACAGTGAAATTCAATAATACCTCTCAAGAAATAAAGTTTGCTATGCAATAGGACAAAACAGGATGAATGCCAAACTCTGCTAGTGACTCCCTCCCTTAGCAAAGAGAGGCAGAAACAGGCACGGAGACTCAGTCATGCTGTTCAGCCACTACCAACTAGCCAAGCGACACAGCTGAATAGCAGATGCTGCTTTCCTTTAATTTAGTAAAGCCAGCAAGGTGGCTCAACAGACCAATGCAGACATGACGCAAAATAACCACAGGGTGTACCGCTCACTGTAGAGACATATTAACGCATCTCTCTCAGCATCGCCTGAAAAGGAAGCCCCCTCCCTTCTACAGTGCAAACCTCCACATCCATATTAATGATCACTGTTACTCTGCTGTAGCCCGAAATGAAAATATGTAATGGCAGGTGACCATAACAATCAAAATGTGATGGCTTTTCAACCTTTCCTCACATATCCCCCAAGCTCCCGTTCCTATGTGCTCCCTTGCCACACACACCTGCTCTGATCCCTGAGAAATGTGGACTATTTTAATGTGCCTCTGCCCAGGATCCTGCTTGCCATGTCTCCATCCTTCCACATCTCTAGGATTGAATTCAGTAGAAGCGTCCTCTGACAAACCCACCAGCGTGCACATCCTGCAGCTGGTTCCGATTAGCAGGCAATGCCTCCCACATCCCCCTGGAAACAGCTTGCATTGACAAGCTTCCTAAACACAAGGTTAATCCTAATCACATGTGTACTTTGATGAACTGCTTAAAGGCAACGCACAAGCTAGAAGAGAAGGCAGCTGCAGCTCCCAGCCACACTGCACATTTGCTGATTTCACCCAAGATCTGTTGTTCCTCCTTCCCTCCAGCCCATGCAGATGTGGTAACAGAGATTGTGACTACCAGCATTTGGATGGCTGGGAGGAGTGAGTACCTTCTTGCAGCCACAGTGAGGAAAGGGACAACCTTGTACCTAGGTCTATAGGTTTACGTGCACTACAGCCTGCTTGTCCAACACCAAGCAAGCCACTCATCTTCACTACTTGTGTGAATGGGCATAATAAAACCTCATAACAGCACTGTCAACCTGAACAGTTTAGCAATGTGTGAGACTATATATAGGCAAGGAGCTCAGCTGCTTGCATCTGACCTGTCAACTTCGTCACTGGTGAGTTAAGGTAGTTAATAGAGGTTTTAATTCCTCGATGAAGGGTACTAGAACCAGGCAAAGGCTTTTTGAAATCACCATGTTGATGAACATCAATGTGCCTGGTATGCAGGTTGTGAGAGGCTGCTCCAAGCACCAGAAGTGGCAGAAAAGAACGTGTGAAGCTGGAAGGAGAAAGAGGACACCAGAAGGCAGTAGGGGTTAATGGTACCAAGTGCCACAGGCAGTGCAGAATGAAATGAATGGATGTCAGCTTGAAGTGAACCACAGTGGATGAGGCTGCGCAGAATCTGCCAGATGGGAGGGATGAAGTACACACAAATGGAAAAACAGACAGGGACTGAAGAGTGAAATAGGAGGAGGAGCAGCATATCTTAATTAAAAAAAAAAAAGGCTTTTTTTTCTTTAAAGGTTCTAGAAAGGCATCTACATCATCATCATCTGCAGTACATAGATGCAAATCTCTAACAAACTGTCCCTAAAAAGTGGCAACCCCTTTCCATGAACAGACTGGTCCAGGAACCCCAGGGAAGAGGAGTGGGTGGTGACAAAAACAGAAGGTTGTTTTTAGATAACCTCTTTCAACAGCATGGGCCTTAACTGAGCAAACCCCACTTTAACGACAATAGTCACAGTCTGACAAACCTTCAGCCTGACACAGCACACTGAAAACTTTTTATCTCAGTCTAGTGCTCTGCACCCTGATGTGCCTTTTCAAGAGCCCCAGCTATCTGCTATCATAGTGTTGGTATTATTTTGATTTGCATAACACAAATCTCCATTTCAGAAAACGCTTCATGGCCTGAGACTATTTTGAAGAAAACTCATGCAATTCATCCCTGAATCTACCCAAACTGGAAACAAATCCTTTACTGAAGAGAAGTAATGAGAGGGAACGTAATCTTGACATTTCTGGATCAAAGAGTTGAAAGGCAAAGAGTAGAAGAATTGGTGGCACAAGACAGCTGTTTCCAGAGCTGTGGATAAATTGACAGAGTCTAGACATTATGAATGAGAACTCAGTAGAGCTAGAGAAGCTTGTCAAGCAGAGGTGGGAATCCAAATTTTAATGATTCAATTAAAGAATGCCACGGCTGGTGGAAAACACGGAGCTATTTCTATCTCCTTGTCCCTACAACTGCCCTCGTACTACTGTGGGCGTAATTATGTAAGACACACAATCCTTTAATGGAAGGTGGAATTATTTAAGGAAAACAGCTGGCAAATTTAGAACTAAGTAGGAGCATAGAAACGTCAGTGCTGAACTGAAAGTGTGTCAAACATGACCCAGATACCTAATTAGAAGTTATACTCAAATCTAACTTGTACAGGGCTCAAGAAACAGGCTGACTGAATACAGCAGAGAGACTGCAAGAGGTATGTCCTTGAGCTTTATTGCCCCGATTATATTGGGTACTGTTCTGATCACCCCACTCTTCCCTGGCTTTAATTTCACAACGCTAACAAGTTTAGGATAGTGGCAGTAGACAATAATCACGCAAAGAGCCTCATCTGTGAGCTCCGAGGGAGCGCCAAAGCAGCCAGAGAGCTTCCCTGCAGCTCGGAGAGGTGGGAGCTCCGGCTTCACGCCTGTCCCCAGCTGACCCTCTCCGAGCGAGCACCTCTGCGGAGCCAGAGGCAGGCTGCTCCCTCATGCATCACTGGCCACGGGAACCCCTCTGCCTCAAGCACCCTAGCCTGATGGGACATCTCATTTCCAGAGAGTGTTTGAAGAAAGAAAGCAGAGGAACGTGGAGGAATCCACAAAGCTTGAATGCTACTCTGTCTTGAGTTTGTGTTCACACACAGAACAAGCTTCTGTAGCTGAGTCACAACCCACCAAAGGCATTAACAATATAAGGGAATGTAACATTAATTAAGAATGACTGTGAAAGCTAACCATAATCAGTCAAAATACTGTTTTCTATTAAGAACAGATGTTCTTAAAACACAGCACTCTGCAAGAAGAAAGCTCTGGCTATGCTCATTTTAATTTTTCCTTATGCTGTTCTCTACAGGGGCAGAGAAATAAGTTTTTTGTTTTTACATACAAGTATTCACATACAGAGTTATATACTCATGAGCACGTTTGCTCAGTTGATCTTGTACAAAAATCAGGTGAACCCACAGAGATCTCCAGTCTGCTGTGAATGACTGAGATGGTCCCCATGGAACAGCCCATACAAGTTAATGGGAAAGAACAGTCTGCAAAGAAAGACTGCAATGTGCTCTCTTACTACAGCCAAGACATGAAATAATGTTTGAAGACTATGCACACTTCTAAACTTGATGTTCAAGGACCATTGCTGACAACAAAAACAAAAAAATGAATAGGGAACAAATGAGCAGCAAGTCATTGACAGAGATGGTGCCGAGATATGCTAACTATGTAAACTACTACATACACAGCATAAAATGCAGAAATTCATTACTTTGCTTATATATCATGGATAACAGCAAAGGTACAGAATGCTTACCAGGCCCCTTCTTGATAGGTGTCTTCGTGTTGTGAATTTTCAAACAGGTAACAAGAGCTGCCACTGTGTTGCTCCACCTCTGAGGGAGGATGTGGTTGTGGAGCAGGAGCAGGGAGGTTGTATTACCCCTGCACTTGGCACTACCTCTGCAGTTAATGGAGTACTTCAGACAGTTCTGGTGCTTACTGTTCAAAATGTTGTTAAAAACTTGGAAGTGGTCCAGAGGAGAAGCACAAGAGGAATTAAAGGTCTAGAAAACGTACTTTGTAGTCAGACATGCTTTTTGTGACACAATTTATTAAAAACTTCACAAAGAGAAAGTGAAGTAGCTATGTCGTTGCAGTGATTAGATATCTTTTTGGAGAGGACAGATGTCTTCACAGTCAACCATAGCATGATGTTCAGTTAGGTGATCTGAACACAGTCAGACCAAAACCAAGGAACATCTTTTGGGCATATTACAATTTTTTTTTTTTTTTTAAAGGGTGACAGTAACTTCTTTAAAGGTTACAGATTTTTTTTTTTAAAATCACAAATATTTTTTAATTGGATACTTTCCTAGAAGATCTGCAGTTGTGAAGAGGATTCCAGGCAGGGAAGCAGACCGAACTGAAGGACTACCACAACCTCTCAACCTGTGTGCTGCATAGGTCAACACAATGGGCAAAGGTCTCCATCCCTCCTCTGCCACCCACTGTCAGCCCTTTCCTCCTGGGAGCAGGCACCACACTTACCGGTCAAGGACACACAAGACGACTTGCAAGCCTTTACACCTGTATTATTTACTGCTGGGCACAACTGCCTTATCTAAACTGACCACTGTTGGCTCCCACTGGGCAAATAACAGTGCCCAGGCACACCACCAAGCTGTTGTAACAAAGCAAGTTTCTAAAGCCAGTAAACTGAAGGTTTTTTTTTTTTTTTTTTAATAGTTTCAGGTTGTTACATGTTAAGCTTTTTCAACTTCTAGGCATGTGTCATTTCCAAGTACATCTTATATCTCTCCAAGAAGGAAAGCTTATGGTTTGTATCAAGGACCTGATACTCTTTGGATGTCTAAAAAAAAAAAAAAAAAACAACATTTCCTACCTAAAGGAATATCCCTAATATAATATCCATATCAAAATAACACAAATGATGAATAAATGATGCTACAATCTAGAGATCACATTTAAAAGATCCAGTGTTTTGACTACATTTTTTCTACTTGAGCAAAGAAATAAAACTGATTAATATGACATTGTCCAATTCATTATTTCCAGCAACCACAGTCTTGAATAGGCCAGTGATTGAAATTTTATCAGAATACAGTAAACCTTTATTGCTCTTTCATTGCTACTACAGTTCCCTCATTCTCACCTGTCAGTATCTCTGGTGGGAGGAAAATGTAGACAGCATTAAACAAAATAACACTGAACATTTAGCAAATATCTTATTTGCTAAAAATTGTGGTTTTCAGTCATTCTAACCTATTCAGGAAACAGTCAGGAAATTTACTGAATACTTAGGGCAAAGATAAAGTACCTGAAAAGAAAAACCCATCAGAAATTATTCACTCAGGTGAATTTGCAAATGATTTTGGTATTGCCCAAGAAACAATCAATATTGTTAATGGGGGGAAAAAAAGTGGTCAGGGGAAGCAATTTCATCTGCAATAAAAATAGGACCAAAAATAACACAATAGGAATTTCTATGCAATACGACACACACACACAAAAACTAGAAAAAAGTCACTATAAACAAAATCTTCCACTGCTATAGACACACATTACCTTTTTTTGTGAGTCCATGTTATAATTAGCATTTTACATTAACAAACTTTTCTCAAAGTTTCCTGCACGTTTTACTACTCATTTCTGGGTAAAAGTTAACACAGTACCATCCTGGCCATATTGTGGAGGTATCTGCACGGAGAAAATTCTTATTGTGCAAGTGACCTTGCAATGAAGTAGAATCCCAAGATTCTCTTCTTGCAAAGCAAGCAGCCATCAAACAGGAATTAACTGAATGAAGACCTAATTGCTTAGTTTTATTTCTCTGCAGGACCAAAATATAATTTTCTTCCCTGCATGTGGTAGTGAATCATACATCAAAAATATCCCAGCTCATCAATTCACACCACACGCAAAACAAATCCATGGGAAACCAGCAGGCAATTTTGAGAGATTTATCCACACAGGAAAATAAGTTAAAGAAAATATGTAAATGCATATGAAAAAAAAGAGGCTGGTTATTTATAATGACAGCTACGTAGGGAAAGTCTGAAACTTTTTTTTTCTTGTTTGCCATTTCTATTGGAAGGTTTTAAAGCCAAATCAATTGCATTCTTATGTGCTATACAATGCAAATAAACAACAGATCAAAGAACTGGGTATTTCTGCTGGAACAAGTGGAGCAAAAGTTACTCATGAGCCATTCACAGTATCCACATAAACCAGGTAACGCGGTGTGTTCACACTAGCGCTACTCCAACCCCCTTCAGCTATGACATCCAGAAATGCTTTTTCTAAGGGTCGGATCTCCACACACACCTTGGTGCGTACACAGCTTCTCAGACATAGCAGGAGCAAAGATGCTGTGCTGTGCATTCCATGCTTAGCAGCCCACAGGAGTGCTGGAGGCAGGGCAGAAACAAGGCAAGAGGTGCGACAAAACAAAACTGTGTTGGTAGATACTTCACCACACATCTCCCAGGCTGCCATAAAGTGAAGACAGGAGAGGTGAAGCATTGCAGCTTGAGTGCAGTCTGCCCAACAGTCACATACAAAAATCAAAGCCACACAGTACTCATAATTAGTCTCTGCTCTTTTGCTATGTCATTCAGATCTGGAAACAAACTTTTGTAATAATGCTGCGCTTTTGAAGATAGTGAGATGAATGCAAAAGAGCATTAATCATTCATTCCTATGAATTTCTACAGGCATTGAAATATTGTTGACTTTTTTAATGCTTTATTCATTAGCCACAATATTCCATCAGCTAAATACTGCGTTTCAGAATAAAACTGCAGTCAGCAACAAGAACACTCTTAATATGTAACATTTTTTGTTACTATGGCTGAATTACCAATTCACCTAAACACTGGAGTTCAGCAGGTAATTTATCATCAAGTCTGTCTCACTCTACTCTGGCTTTTAGTCTCTTCTGAAAGACTGAAAGGCCTACAAGCAATTCTTGAAATACATGAAACCATTTTTAATGGACCTGCTTTGTTCCAGGCTCATAGCTTTCATGGGATGCCTTCAAGCCCACTGATTTTTATGTTCATATTCTTCAGCAAGAAAAACTATGATTTTGTGTTGTTCTAACTTCTGCCCAAGTGGCTGGAAGGTTTTCTTGTTTTTATTTTCCATTTTGACATCATCTCTGGTAACTAGGAAGAGTAGACAAGTCACTGCAGAAAGATGAAGCTGGACCATTTGGTGATTTTTCATTGTACTTTTATTGCCCACAGGAATATCCATGTAGTATGATTATTTAAGCTTCGGATTAATCATACCTTAACTTGATGGATGCAAAGTTTCAAATCCAGCAAGGACATATTGGGCCTGGAAGGACCTTCATAATTCTAATATAAGGAAATTAAATTTTGCATATTATCTAGTATCAGAGCTTTTTGGATAGCACTTTACAGGCCCTTTAACTGACTGAATAATAAAGTCTCAGTGTGTGTTTCATAAGCTTTCTGCAGTGACCTAAACCAAATTTTAATGTGTCCACTGCTGTGTGATGGGCTTTTCCTCTAGTGTTCTCCAAATGTCTCCAGTCTGACTACTTGAAAGTGCTGTCACATGAACACGGCTATGTAAAATGTCCTGTTCTCATAATTAAAAAAAGATACTTAACTTCATTAAATCATTTAGGATTAATCCCATAACCCACGTACACATTTTTAAAGGATGTGTAAGCTTCATAGGATGCAGGAGCAACCTTTATGTGGAAACAACACAAAGGTTGCTCATGCATCATAGGTAGAACTATGAAAGAGACACAGAAGTGGCATCAATAGCCAGCTATGAAAACAATCCTTCCTCTCAAAGGTCAGAGTCACACATACTGCAGTATTTGAGCTGGGTTCACGTCACACAGGTAGGGAGGACCACTGCCATAGAACATAAAATGTACCACTCAAGCTACATTTGAGCTGGGAAAGCACTACACACACAGCATGGTTTGCGATAAAGGTGAAGCTGCATGAGCTGAACTGAAGCTTGGCTGCAGCAGAGGGCAGTGATACACAAACACTAACGTTCAGCATTCTGCACAGCACCCACGTATAATGCAGAAGCCTGTCCTTATTTATTTCCAGCATACAATAGTTGCCACACTTAGGCTTATTCTTATGAAAAATCACATGCTCTTTATGCGTATGTGAGCATACACATGCACACATCAGCATGGGCTTGTGCAGATGCACAGACATATATTGAACATTCACTTCTAAAAATACCAACTCTGGTTGCTTTCTCTCATTTCTTCAACAAGTATATCCTATTCAATTAATCTACCATCCCCCTCATCTTCTGAAAAATCAAATCCTTTAAACTTTTGCTTCACAAGGCACTGACTTACATCTTAACAATAGGCAAAGAATTACAACACTTTGGGGAACTGATTTCAATCTTTCCCTCCCCCATTCCTCTCTCCCTTTTAAAAGGTAGAAAGCTGGATGTACTTGGAGAGAAAAAGGGGAGGAAGTGGAAGCTGTAGACAAAGACAGCATAACTCTTCAGCTCCTTAACTAGGTTAATTTGTCTCCTGACATGGGAATACAGAGCTTAAGAAAATGCTACAGACAAAAAAAAGTTGCAAGGCATGCACTTCTCATGTAATAGCTAAGATGTCTAATGCTGTATGATTCACAGCAGCTTTAAAATAATAGATTAAAAGGTATAACAACCTTCTTAATGAGGAAAGGATGGACTGCGTTTCCGCTGGGTGCAATTTGAAGAACAGATGCATAAGCGAAGAAAGTGTAAGCTGTGATGAAGAAGCCCAGTCCAGGCTTGAATCAGTTTAGACATAACTTGTTCAGAGCAACTGATTTTTAGTGAGAAACAAATGGATCTGTATGCTCAACCAGTGTTTCCAAGCCAGCTTCCACCAGGCAACTCCACACTGTTGAATTTACTACATAGCACCTCCTGTATGTAAATGTGGAAAACAATTAGAAATGATATAATACTGTATATGTGTATATAAATATACATAAATTTTTACCCAAGAGCATGTATTACTTATAAACCAGTAAACAACCTCAAATTATTTTGGATATTGATTTTAGTTTTGCCAAAGGTTTTTTCTTGTTTTGTTTGTGCTTTAACTAAATGGGCTCATTCTTGTTTAGTAAAAGTTTGCACTTGGTTTAGATTTGGGACTATCTACTAACTTTGCCTGAAACATAGCCAGTACTGCATTTCAGGTCCCCTGTTTCTCAAAGCAAAACTGCAGAGGAAAGAAAATTTAAAAGGGAAGGAAAAAAAAAGCCAGACAGATTGACCTGGGCTAAAATTTCTGATTCACATACATTTTAAGTGTTTCACACACACATTTAAACAAGTGTTTCAGCTGATCAGGTTCAGAAACTGTTGCCGTCTCAAATCCAGGGATATGTATCTTAGATCTAGAGTGAAACTACCCAAATGTTCAATGCAGACTGCATCAGTACAGTTCTACAGTTAAAATCCTACTGTCAGGTGATGCAAGCAGCTCAACAGACAGCCTAGGGGAAGCCAAATCCATTTGCAGCCAACTTGTGGAACTATTTGGTTTCAGTGAAAGCAGGTTCTGTGAGGCACTGAGGCAGGTTCTAACACTGAAAAAAAGCATTAAGAAAATGAACTTTGTGGCAAAGCACCCAGCCTCGCAGCTGGCTCTCTGGGCCCTGCTAGGTGATGGTTGCTGCTGCTCATCAGCATTGCTAGTCCTGGCCCCGCTCCCCTCGCCACCAACCTCTTCCTTTGTACAGTTCCTCTGATCCAGGACCTTTCAAACCCTGGAGAGGGGAAATCTGCTATTCTCCTTCGCACTTCTGGCTGCCACAGCTGGAAGAGAGAGGCATTTGAGCTCCTCTGAAGAGAAACTACTACAAATACCCTAAAGATTGGCTTCTGAGGAGCTCATCTCACAATGAGTGCATGAAATCCTCCACAGCTTAACTGCCATGAACTACATTGTCAGGGAACATTATCAATAATAAATCCTCCCTTTCACAACACTATGGGATTTCCAAACTCCAGCCAAATGCATTTTCTTTGAGTGAGTGACATGCTGAAATGTTCTGGGACAACTCTATATGCATTTGCCAAGATACATGCTGGCTTCTTCAGACAGAGACACATGGCAGTTTAAACTTGGTATATATCATGAGTCTCAAGAAACGACAGGCCATCTGGCAGATTTCAGCAATACTGGCACTTTCAGCTCAGAGAGGTCCAGGACTTAAGTATGAAAGACGTGGTAGGTCAAGAATGAAACGCATTAGCAGGGCTGCTTGCATGAAGCTTGTATGGCACTTAACCCGAGCCAGTGCAGCTGGGATGCCACCCATCAATCCATTCAGAGCCATACAGGCAGCTTTGGGAGCAGAGCAAGGAGACAAGCAAGCATTGCTGTACGGGTCAGCAGCAGTGTATGAGTGAGGTGACAGCTAGGGAACTGCTGCTGCAAGACAGAGGTATCACTCAAAATGGAGCTGTGGGAACAGGACTACTTGAAGTCAGTGGGTTGCGGGTCAGGATGAAGTTGTATCAAAACTTCTTGGGAGGAGGGCAGATTGGTGAGAGACTTGTAGATTGCACATCTCCCTTGGGTTGCACGGTAAAGATGCTGGTACACAGGATCAGATTGGGAAATCTGGAATGAGGTTGGGGGTGGGGGGGAAGACTGGGAAACATGAAGGAGGCTTTTTGCACTGGAAAGCTCAGCTGTTGCAGGTCAGCACTGACTTTTCTGACTTGTTTCAACAGTGTTCTATAAAGCAAAGTCTGAATCAGCGGGAGAAGACAGTATAGGCATTTGGTCCTCTGACCAAACAGAAGATTAGTTTTAAGATGCAATTGTATGGAAATCAAAAAGATCAGAAAGCCAGTTTTGTTGCTTGATATTATAATGAGATAGATGTTCTTATAACAGTCTGATGACTGGGACAATAGAGAATTGCTGATTAATTTACAGAAACAAATCATTACTGAGGAAATGGTTTTCTCATTGAAAGAGAAACGTGAAAGTCTATTTATTGCAGCAACTGCCATCATGGACACTGACCGATGACCCAGTCTGAGCATGGATCACAGCACTACTCAATACCTGCCCTCAGCCAGTTTTTCCTTCCATTTGTCCATCACATCAGTGCTGTACTCTAAACTTACTGGACAATCTCTGTCAGGTACATGCACACAGATGTCACACAGTCTGGTTACACCTTAATTTCCTTCTCTGCAGTTTGCCCATAGAAATGAAGACTAAACCATGATAATTGTGTGATGTGTCCTCCTTTGACCGACCTACTTTTAGCCAAAAGCCAGGAAAGAGGATACACAAATCTTCTTCTAATGCAGATTGAAACGTGCCTTTGGCACAGCATCCCCACACAGACTCATCATACATTCAAAGAAGATTTTTTCATCCTTTTCCCAGACTCCTGTTGTCTAGAGAAGACCATTAACGATAACTCCCTGAGGCTCCTTCTCCTTGTGTTACAGAATGCTTCATTCATAACTTTGGCATCCGGACAGATGAAAGCAAAACAGAGATGAGTGGTTCTTTCCCTGGTATTCAAACTTTAAATCACACACCCACTTTGCTGTACTATAAACAGAGCTGTGTGTTTAGAGCATCAAGGCACTGCTGTAGTGTTTCTTTAAGATTTTACATTTCTCCTGTGAGAAGCCATTACAACAGAAGTGTCAAGCAAAAATAAATTCCTGTTAATCACAGTCGCTGTGAACCTGCCAAGTAAATCATGTGTCAGCATTGCTGTTCAACTTTTCAGGTAGAAAATAAAAATGTGCAAGAATGCCAGAGTCTGGAAATTAAGTTCTTCCCAAGGAAGGAGGGCTGTAAAGGTAGGTCCAAAGTTTTTTTTGAAAATACAAGCTCTTCTCTTGTGTTCAAAAAATTGAATGAAGTTAGAAAAATACTAAAATTGAGTATCCTATGATGGTAAGAATAATTTAGGTCGCAAGGACTGCAAGGATTCTCTGGAGGTCACACCCAGTCCAACCTCCACTCAAAGCAATACCACATGCAAAGTTAGGTCAGACTGCTCAGTTCAGCTGTGCTCAGGGATTCCTGAATAGCTCCAAACCACTGGTTCCACAGCCTCTCCAGGCTACTGCACAGCTGCTCTAAACACAAAGAACTTTCTTCCTATACCTAGTTGGGATTTCTTTTCTTGCAACTTCTGTATATTGTCTTTTGTGCTTCCACCACACGCTCCTGAGAAGGGTCAGACCCTATCTTCTCTATAACCTCTCATTCCCTTCAGCTTTCCCTCCTCCAGACCGAACAAACCCAGAGTCCCCAGCTTCTGCTTAAACCTATGTGCTCTTGCCTCCTTTCACACATCAAGTGCTCCAGCTGTTTAACCATCTATCACAAACACTGAAATCATATACAGATTTCTTTTGTTTTCATTCAGTAAATCAGCAGGTGTATGCATCTGAAGGGAGAAACGAGAAATGGAGATGCCTTTGGACTCCCAGCTGAGCCATTATTCTCCCATACTTTTCAAACTCAGAGGCTTCATGCACTGCCCAGCACATTACAAGGGAACTGCCTTCAAATCACCTGAAGGGAGCATTGCTGAGCTTGTTCCACTCCAAGTTGGAGAATTTGCTGTGAGCTTTGGAGAGAGGTTTTGTTTTTATCTGCATCTTTTTGCTATTTCCTGTGCTGTTGAAAAGCAGCCATTTCCAGGTGATACAGCTACTGTTCCAGAAGAACAGAGTGCAAGGGGGCAGTTTCCATCATGCCAGCAAACTGCCAACCTGGGTGCTACCCAAGGATAAGGATAATCAGTTCAAAGATCCATGAGGTCTCCCTTTCCTTTTTCACTTAAGTAACAGATGGCAACTTGATGACTAGATCAGCCACCTAATCGACGCTATGAATATCAACAGGAATATTAGAAACCTGTTTTAGTTGAGTAAATCTCAAGACATCCAGTTTGCGTATAGTACACTAGTGCTTATGGAATGAATTTTTAAAACAGATATATGGTTATTCTCCCCATGAACCTTCAGGGAACAGTCAGTTCATACCTGCTCTAGCCATCATCTGCAATTTAGTATCACAGTTTTCACATCTCATTATAGATTCATGCTTTTTTCCCCCCCACAGTAAAGCCCTAATCCTGCAACTGCCAGCTACATTGAATCACCACCCTGAAATCAATTTCAGACAGAAGAGCCCGTTGCTCAGTAAAAAGGGATTAACTGGACTGAGCCTTATATAAGTAAAAACTTCAATTTCCATATTCCCTGCCTATCCCCAAGAGCTCTGCAGATTTGTATTCCATTTCTGTAGCTTAAATTGGACATTATTTTCCTGATACAAGGATATCAAATCACACTACTGAATGAATCAACAAGATCTCAAACTCTGCTCAATCCAACCTTTTTCACAGTAAGGTTATTTCTGAAGTGCTTCAGCTGAGCTATGCTCCACTGCAGGGAACCATCTTTGCAGTGGCTTGACACCAGCTGTATTGACAGTATTCCTGTTGACTAGAGATATTATCCTATGATTTTACAACAGTATAAAGTACCCAAGAGCAAGAACGGTCCACTAGAACTGCCAGCCTTCTCCCAGTTATTCGTGTGCTGCCTATATGCAATAATGCAAAAATGCACTTTCGCGTTTTCAGTGATCATTTGTATTTTACTGGAGTGAAAATGCCACAATAGCAGCCACAGAGGATGAAGTCCTTTACTTTTCAGGAAAACAGAGGTGAAACTTCCCTAAACTGACCCATCAGTTTGCGTATCTGGTCTGAATTGGAAAGAAACTCTGCAGGACTCAAAGTTATATTTACTTTACAACATAAATGAGATCACGTACTATACCTTAAAGAAGTAGTAGGGTATCAGATATTGGACAGCAGTCTAGTGGTGGAGAGAGGGGAAATAGTACTTTTGTACCATTGTAGCGAATGCTACTGCAGAGCTAGTAAAAGCAGGTACCAGAAACACAAGCACAAATTCTCCAAGCAATTTACATCAAATTACCCTGCATAAACTTATCGTAGAATAACAGTAAAGTTCTTTGTTGCGCTAGCAACTATTCTGTCTGGAAATATGCGTAGGAATGTTTTTGTACTGATAGCCAGTTCCTGCACCATCCACACTTTTGCACAGGCAGTTTTAATAAAATGGCATAGGTACACGAAAGATGTTTCACGTTCTTATACACATGATAGAAGGCTGATAAAAGTATTTGGGTATGAGTAAGAAAACATTGCTTCATCTATTTCCCCAATTTTTCCCTAAAATCTTCCTACTCCCATCACATGGAACGATTGTGCCTGATGATACTGTGATAGACACAAAAGCATGTAACATACTTTTAAATATAACTCACTGTAAAGAAATATAAATGACTGCTTACTTAAACAATTAAGCAATCTTGGTTCAATACTTCACCCCTAACAACAATGTGCAAAAAATAAGCAGAGATTGGCTTGTTTTTTCTTGCATTCCTTCTTTTTGCATCTTTAGTACTACGTTTACTTAGAGCCAGCTAGCACCAGCTCACATTCTCTTCTGTTCTATCCAGGGTCCTTACCGGTGACGACACTGGGGATTTTAGACAGAAAGCTCTTGACAGTTCGGATGGGAACTCCACCTGTTTTGTCATCCTGCATTCTTGTAATGATGTCTTCAATCTGTCAAAAGGAAGGAAAGACTTAGTGGTTTATGCAAAATGGTGAACACTATATCGATATAACTTGACTGCTTTGGAGCCCTGCTGATAGGATGCGGATCAAATAGATGACGTGTCACTGCACAAACACAGGCCTAGAGAAACGGCCATCAACTCCCAAATTTAAACCCTGAGACAACGAACACCAGCTTGAAAGATGGTGTCAAGAGTGCATTCACAATCCTATTGCAGTCATTCTTTTTTGCTGACCAGCGGTGACAGAGACAAACACTTTGTTAGGTCTGCATGTGAATTAGGTTAGCCTCCATAAAGCAATCAGCTCAAGGAGCCTTAACTATCACTGAATCTGATAGCAGGAAAACAGAGAAGATCCTCCTGTCAGAGGCAAAAGGTCACAAGCAGCAGACAACTCAGGAGGAAAGTTTGTTTCTTCTTCTGTAAGAATATTTAAGAACAGCCAAGTTGGTCAACCAAAGGGCCTCAGGCCCCAGGCACAGCCACTTCTGGTGGGAGGGCTGCTCTCAGGAGTGACTGTGCTCTGGCTAGAGTCAGAGTTCACCCCCCACACCTGGTTTTGTTAAACTACGACCTTCCCTTCCAGTCCAGTTTCCCCCTTTCTCCCACATTTGTTTGAATCCTTGATATTGTGACCTTGGGAGGGCTTTCATTTTCTGAAGGATCCCAGACAGTACCCATGGCTTATGGCTCAAGAAGACCATAAGAAAGAGCAGACAGAGGGCAATTTTCCCCCTGCCTAACACTGTATGCTGGGATGGTATGTGTCTGTGGTCACCATATGAAGTAAACAGCCAAAAGTAAAATATCATGGAGAAAAACTGTTCAGGCTTTCACAACCAAGTTAACTTTTACTTCACAGAAACATACATAATCCATCACACGCAGGAAGATATACAGTCATCTCCATCAGCCACAGCAACCAAAGGATCTGATTACTGGGGAAAGGAGCTTAATGCCTCCTTTCATTGTTTCTAAAACAGGAAGGGATTTTTGCTCCTTTTGAGGATACCCCCTGCACCTACTTGAAGGCAACAACATGGAGAACAAAAAGCTGAACTCATGCACAGTGCAGAAATGTGGTATCTCTGACAACTCTCTTCTTTCAAGTCAAGAAGGTCTCAGAAACCCAACAAAAAGCAGAAGCTGTTGGCTCTCCTGTTAGCTCAAGTGGTTCCAAGGACAGCCTGCTGCTCCATGATCACAGCAGCTCCCAGCCACTCGGGGCAGAGACTGACAGCGGTCACACAAAGAGCGAAGCCCTTCTGATGGATCACACGTCGATTGTTTTCCTGAAGATTTTCTCTTCACAGATGATGTGAAACACAACCTCAGCAGAAGGATCCTCTCCCAGAGGAGATGTGGTGAGAGCACAGCCTCTCTCTCCTAAATGCAGTCCGAGAGCTCAACCAGCTCTCTTCAAACTCTGAAGAGTGTTCTTCATTTAGATGTGAAAGTAAATTTGTTTCACAGACTCAACGCCTACATTTCAAAACAAGTTTAACTTCAAGTCTTCCCGAGGCGGTAAGAAAATCTCCCTGCCAACTTCAGACACTGCATTTGATCACTGTGTTTTTAACCTCAGGCTATCACATAACTGAACTGTTCACACCTTGTTTACATATTATTTTTAAGTTAACACATGCCCTGAACAGATTCTCAGCAGGAATGAAGTCATAAAGATGAAAATATCCTGAGAAATTCAGTAGATTGCTGAAGGCTTGGTTATCTAGGTGACCCTGCTTGAGTGGGGTAGCTGGACCAGGGGACCTCCAGAGGTCCCTTCCAACCTCGACCACTCCGTGAATCTATGATTCTGTGATCTACAGTCTATTTGTGATAGAATAATGCTACTTTTGCCCCAACCCAAACAGTACAGAAATTAATACAACTTTTTCCCTTTTACCTGAAGTTTATGCAAGGCTATTTGCTCATCAAAATAGTTTCTTCTGGTCTGGGGACAACTGGAGGAGCAGCTACTCCTCTCAGGCTCAACAATCAGCATTTCA
The DNA here is from genome assembly GCA_013399475.1 of Chauna torquata. Lineage (NCBI taxonomy): Eukaryota > Metazoa > Chordata > Aves > Anseriformes > Anhimidae > Chauna > Chauna torquata. The sequence continues at coordinate 153,218 of VXAL01014695.1, forward strand.
CAAGTGCTCCATGATGCTGAGAGGGGCCTGACCACAGAGCACACCTGAGCAGGGCTCTCAGACCCTCTCGTCCCAAACTCTGACCTACATGTCTACCATCTTCCTCTGGATATGCTTGTAACTGGAATCAGAGGGAGATTTCCCATGTATAGTAGGAGGAAAATACTCTGGAATGAGTCCCACATCTCTAGGAACACTTACGGACTTTAAAAATGCAAGCATAGTTTTTGCTAAAGTTGTAGGTCTCTCTTTTTTTTTTTTTTCACTTCAATGAAAAGTTCAGAATGGGAAAAGAAGAGCTAAAATAATTGTTTTGGTGCAGGAAAATAAACCTCTTGTTATTTTGCTCACTGGAAACAAATAAACCACCAAACATTTACATCATTACAAGTTATGATTATGTCATCATAAGAAAAGATCGATTTCAAGCAAAATAAACCTTTAGTTATCTTAAAGGCAATATATATATATTTTTTTACCTAAACCAGCCCCATTCAAAGCAATCAAGCTGGCACTGGTGTCTCAAATGGGGCCATTAATTTGGGTTTTAGTCACAATTATAAAACCCTGATGCAATTTTAAATCAAAATAAACAAAACTGCCTTAGAGATGACTCCTTCCCAAAAGGCTCCAAAAGCTGCTTCTTCCTCATCTTCCAGCCTGACTACTAGCAGCTTCTGCTTTCCGTCCAAGTATTGAATGTTACTTTTCTCCTTCCCTTTCTACTCATATGCTGTATCTTCCTTCCTTCCCTGTCCTCTCATCTGATTCAGAAACAACTACATACACCATCTTCCTACAACATACCAGCATTTACAGTCTGCTGCATGAGAGCCTACAGGGTTACAGCCTCTGCTTGCATGCAGTCTTTCCGTTCCCAACACTTTCTGGTGTTCTCCAGCAGATTCCTAGGCTCCCCCCCCAAAAATCTGATGGGGATTTTATCCTTTCTTGTAAGCAAGTCTAAAATGAAATATAAATATAAATATTTTATATATATTTAGCAACCTAAGTCAAGTCTGCATCCAATCCACTACAAAGAGAAGATCTGACCTGTACCTGTCTTTTGTTTTTTGCATCCACCCAAAGACTGCAGATATTGCTATGCTGGGTCCACACTCCTAGCTAGCTATGGAAATGTTTCACAGAGTAA